>APFE031759225.1:29660-58612 GCA_000404065.3 Pinus taeda | reverse complement strand
TGTGAAGACTGCGTTCCTCAATGGAGTCATTGAGGAGGAAGTGTACATAGAGCAGCCCGAAGGTTTCGAGATCTTTAGTAGCGATTCGCATGTGTGTAGGCTCAAGAGAGCACTATATGGGTTGAAACAAGCACCTCGTGCTTGGTACACACAGATATACAGCTATTTCACCGGACTTGGATTCTCCAAGAGTGAGGCGGATCTTAACCTATACCAGATTGTGGTTAAGGGTAAGTTTCTTATCATTGTATTGTATGTAGATGATTTGATTCTAATGGGAGATGAGCTGTTGATACTTTCATGCAAGGAGTATCTTGCTCGGGAGTTTGAGATGAAGGACTTGGGCCTCCTTCATTATTTCCTGGGATTGGAAATTTGGTAGCATAGTGATGGACTGTTTGTTTCTCAGGGTAAGTATGCTCGGGAGATACTGGAGAAGTTCAACATGCATGACTGCAAGCCTATTGATACTCCTCTTCCTGGAGGTTGGAGGAAGGAGGATGCTACTTCGGCAGAGGTAGTGGATGCCACTGTTTATCTACAGTTGGTGGGGTCGCTTATGTATCTGGTCAATACACGACCCGATATATGCTATGTTGTTAACCAGCTTTCATAAGCTATGGTTAAGCCTACCAAGCTCTTCTAGAAGGCGGGTAAGCATGTATTGCGTTATGTATAGACAAGAGGATGAGGTGGAGCTATGTGGCTTCATGGATGTAGATCGAGCAGGGAGCCCAACGGACAGAAAGAGCACATCTGGAGGGATCTTCAATATCGGATCGACAACAATTTCTTGGTACAACAGGAAGCAGAGACCTGTGGCACTCAGTTCCGCGGAGGCCAAGTATATGGCAGCAATTTTAGCTGCATGCGAGGCTATATGGATGAGGAAGATCCTGGTCGGGTTGTTCAGGTCTCATTTGGATCCTACTGTGATTTACTGTGATAACTTGAGTTGCATTAAACTCTCGGCTAATCCTGTATTTCATGATAGATCCAAACACATTGACATCAGGTACCATCATATCAAAGATTGTGTGCAGCGGAGAATCATGTTACTTTCATATATTCCCACGGAGGATCAGGATGCTGAATGGTATGTCTACATCTGCACATTTAAATGTGCTTCCATTGGGATCATATAGTATGCTTTTGGGTATGGATTGGCTATACCTCCATAGAACCAAAGCAGATTGTTATGACAAGGGTATTGAGTGCCTAGATGATAATGGGGAAAATAGAATCTTGAAGGGACAGAAGAAGCCTACATCAGTGAGGATGGTCACAACTATGCAAGCTAAGCGCAATTGCAGGAAAGGGTGTGTATTGTTTATAGTACATATTTTTAGTGACAAGGGTAAGGATGTTGAGGATATAGAAATATTCAAGAGGTACCATGTCTTGCAACACTTTCAGGATGTACTTCCCACAAATATTTCAAAGTTCCCTCCCCACAAGGAAGTGGACTTTTTTACTGAGTTGGTACGAGGAGTGGAACCTTACAAGATGAGCTCTCTAGAGTTGGTGGAGTTGAAGTTTCAGTTGAAGGAAATGTTTGATAAAGGATACATTAGGCCAATTGTATCACCTTGGGGTGCACTAGTGTTGTTCGTGAAGAAGAAGGATGGTACTCTCATATTGTGCATTGACTACATGTAGTTGAATAAGGTGACGATTAAGAACACGTATATGTTTTCAAGGATTAATGTCAAATTATTTGTTTGACTAGTTGAAGGGAGAAGTAGTATTCTTGACGATTGATTTGAGATCAGGATATCATCAGGTACGCATCAAAGAAGAGCACATATACAAGACTACTTTCCAGACCAGGTATGGGCATTATGAGTTTGTTGAGGTTCCTTTTGGTTTGACTAATGCTTTAGCTACTTTTATGTGTTTGATGAATAGTGTGTTGGGTCCTTATATGGACAAGTTTGAGATTGTATTGATTGATGATATATTGGTATATTTTAAGAATGAGGAAGAGTATGTCGAACACTTAGCAACAATATTGAGATTTCTAAGAGAACGTCAATTGTATGACAAGCTTAATAAATGCAGTTTCTTTCATACAAAGGTACATTACTTGGGACATGTTGTTTCCAAGGAACACATAGTAGTGGATTTTGAAAATATAAGAGCCACCTTGGAATGGGAAACTCCTAGAAATGTGGATGAATTTAGATCATTCATGGGGTTAGCAGGTTACTATAGGAGGTTCATCATGAACTTCTCATGAATTTCCTATCCTATTACATCATTGCAGAGGAAAGGAAATAAATTTGAATTGACAGAGGAATGTGCAACAAGTTTTGAGCAATTGAAGCAGTTGCTTACAAATGCTCTAGTGCTAAATATTGCAGATCTAGATAAGGAGTTCATGGTGTGTACATATGCTTGCAAGAGAGGACTTGGTGGAGTCTTGATGCAGGAGGGAAGGTGGTGTGCTACAAGTCAAGGAAATTGAATGAGCATGAGAAAAAATATGTGACACGTGATCTTCAGTTGGCAACGATTATTCATGCCTTGAAGATGTGGACGCACTATCTTCTTAGTAGGAGGTTTGTGTTTATGAGTGACCATAGTGGACTGAGGTACTTGTTTGACCAATCGAATTTGAATGCCAGGAAAGCTAGATGGTTGGCTACCCTCAGTGAGTTTGACTTTGAGATTATATATATTAAAGGAAAGGAGAATAGGGTTGTAGATGATCTTAGCATAAGAGTACATGTAAATCATATAACAACTGTGAGTTCTTATGGGACATATTTACATTATTAGATCTTATAGGCAGGACAACAGGATGGCAGGTACAAGGAGCTTAGGCATAGGTTATAACAAGGTACAGGTGAGTAGGATGTGGATTGTCATCTCACGACAAATGTCTTGGTGAGATTTAGGGACTCGATCTATGTGTCCAATGACAATGAGCTCAAGAAGCTTATCTTAAGGGAGTTTCATGTCAAGCCATATTCAGGTCACCCATGATATCAAAATACAATGATAACTGTGAAGACGTTAGACTATTGGCTGAATATGAAGAAGGAAGTGGCAGAGTTTGTTGCTAGATGCTTGGACTGTCAACAAGTGAAAGCTGAGTGTAAGCACCTAGTTGGTTTGTTACAACATATTCTGATTCCAAAGTGGAAATGGGAGGCCATTTCCATGGATTTCATCATAGGTTTGTCGAGGACATCGAAACAACATGATTCCATCATGGTTGTGGTTGACAAGGTGAGCAAGGTAGCTCACTTGATTCCAGTGAAGACTACTTATTTGACTAGTGAGGTAGCACACGACTTCATGAGAGAGATAATGCGGTTACACGGTGTTACGAAGAAGATTGTGTCAAATAGAGATGCTAAGTTCACTTCCATGTTTTGGAAGGGTTATTTGTAGGTTTGGGTACAAATTTGACCTTTACTACAACTTATCATTCGTAGAAAGATGGACAAGCATAGAGGGTCAACAGGATTTTAGAGGATATATCTCATGCATCAACAGAGGAGGTGGGAGGAGTATCTTTCACTAGTGGAGTTGCTTACAACACTGGTTATCATGAGTCACTAAGGATGAGTTCGTTTGAGGCACTTTATGGGAAAATTTGTAACACTCCCATCAGTTGGAGTGATCTAGTGAACATGGTATTTATTGGACTGGACATGTTGGCAAAAATGGAACAGAAAATGTAGGTTACAGAGAAGAATCTAAAGGCAACATAAGATAGAAAAAAAAAATTATGTATATCAACACTAGGCATTTAAGGAGTTTCAAGTTGGGCAGCATGTGTACTTGCGCATCAAGCCCAAGAGGAGTTCCTTGAGGATTGGATCATGTGCCAAGTTGGCACCTCAGTATTGCAGGCCTTTCGAGATCCCTGAGAGGATTAGACCAGTGGCCTACAGACTTGCATTGCCTCCGACAATGAAATTCCATGATGTTTTCCATGTTTCAATGCTTAAAAGATATGTGAAAGATGTTGATAATGTTATTGATTGGTTTGTATTGTAGGTGGAGACAGAAGAAGAATTCCAAATGGAACCTCGGTGCATATTGCAATGAAAAGAGCTCATGCTCCGAACCAAGTAATAGAGCAGGTTAAAGTGCAGTTGAAGCACTTTGGGCCCAATGAAGCTACATGGGAGATGGTTGATCAGATGCATGTTATATATCCTTCATTATTTGTCAGTGGAGGAAAATGAGTTTTTGGTATATGTATATATTTATGTATGGTTGATATTGTAAATATCACAATGAGTTGTGTTGTAAATCTCCAATAAGCAGTATGGTTGTTATGTTGTCATGTTTGTCATGATGGTTTTTCTTTTGAGCAGGTTGATATTGTAAATACTGCATTGAGCTAAGTTATAAATCTCAATGGGCAGTATGTTTTAGTTTTCAGTGGTCTTGTTGGTTACAAGTGTCACTGAACATTGAGGACGATGTTTCCCTAAGGGGGAGGGGTCTATAACAACCCTGGGTTAAAAGTTCATGTAATAAAGTTAATAAAGGAAAAATATGACCAAGGTCATGGGACACGTGTTCCAAGCTAAATGTTGGGCAAAATATCCTAGTGGGCATCACGTCTTGTTTATTATGACTAAGGGGAAATTGGCAAAGGCATTGGAAAAGGCTTTGAAAAGGAAAATTGGAAATTATTGGCATTTTATTTATGAAAATAAAATAAATTAGGATAAAAGGGAGGTGAAAGGTCACACGTTTCATGTGAGGAGGAAATTGAAGGAAAAAAGAGGAAAATAAAGAAATTAGAGGCCTCGATGATGAAAAGGCTTATGAAGATCGATTCACAACTGTTGTTGGTTAGCCTTTTGTCAGTTGAGTTTTGGAATTGGTTTCAGAGAGGAGAAGAGCACCAAGAGGAGAAGGAAAGCAAGCAAGCAAAAGAAGGACAAGGAAAACAAAGGAAGTAAAGATTAAGTAAGGAAAGGTTACATCAAGCAACTTCAACACGAATACTTGTAGGTAACAGGTTGCATGTATGATTTCCTAGCTGGTTTTGGCATGCATGGTATATGCATGTGTGTATTTTGTTCATTTGTTGTCATTGGCATGGGTTTTGCTTAGTTTGATGGTGGTTTTAGCCTTGCCTTGCAATTTCTAGATAGTTATAGTGTGATGGGATTAATTCTTGGTTGAACTCTAGATTGTCGGAAGATTTTGGATCTGGGTGAGGTGGTCTCAGGAAAATCCCAAGGGTTGGGGGTGGAGATGGTTTTCTCCTATAAGCCCTTAACACGTGGGTGAAGACAGGAAAATTCCTCAAGGTATGGTGAAAGAATTCTGAGGCATCCAAGCTTGGTTGGTTTTGTGATCTCAGGACCGGTTTAGGCAAGATCATAGTAGCGTGAGGGTGGAGGTGGTTTAACCTATGGATTCCATTTGTTGTTTATCTCATGAGATCGCACATTCATGATTGGAATATGGCACGAGGGTGATTGGATGAAAGAAATATTTGGTTCAACTCGATCTATGGTTGGGTGGTACATGGAATTCCCTAACTTGGTTGGATTTTGCATATGTCAATAATAGTTAAGTTCCTTGTTATCCGAAATCTACGACTACAGACATAAGTGTCTTCCCTAGAGCTAGTGGCCTGGTCTAGAACAACATAAATCAAAGATTATAAAGTTTTCCATAGAAGTAGTGGAGAATGGAAAGATTCTTACTTGTGATATGTCATAAGCTCTTCTCTCCTCTTAGCTTGTCAGCTCCAACCGTAGCTCTAATCACTATAATTAGAACCTGCTAAAAAAACAACACAAGCTAAAGATCTACGAAATCTATGTCGAATTATCCAATCATTCTATTCAATGGATCAACGTAGAAATGAAACACATGTACATAAGCATAACATAACACATGTAGGAAAATGATATACTCTTTGTATTAAAATGGAAGGGGGAGAGTTTACAACCAAAAGTGGAAGTTGATCTTGCAGAGAACGTCCTAAGTTAACTTGTCCTTCCTTGCCACAATGTACACCTCAAAGCCGCCCTAATGCATGGGAATGATGTCTCTATTACGATCAAAGCAACAACATAAGGGTATGATTAACCTCCAAAAGCCAACCTTTGGCAGTAAATATATAGGAGAGGATGTATGTTTAGGAATTCTTATCCATTTACTTATCTAGGTTTGAGATCCACTCTTGATGGGAGGATGAGCTCAAGGGATAAGAGGTGAAAACTGCAAGGTAGGGGAGATAGGATTCAAAATTCTTATCTAAGGCAAATGGTTGTAACAACTCTTGGAAACTTTTGGAAGAGGAAGCTTCATGATTCTTTTTATTTTTCCCGAATTTCTAGAATTAGTGCAACCCCAACAAGGGCAAACTTGCTCTGATCAGAGAAGGTGCAGAATTGATCAACCTACCGCTCAAAGTAAGTCCCTAAAGGGCCAAGGTTCATTGGGCCTTAAAATCACGGGAATGAAGTAGTGAAGGTTAAAAACTCAAGGATTTGTGAGAGTCATGCTTAGGGCTTTGTGTAGGGATGATGACAAGGTGTTCATGGATGTTGATGGATCCAGTTTGCAGGCCTATTGACCAGATGTGACAAAATGACCTATAACATATTGCCCCCTAAAGCACAAAGTCAAAAAATTGGCTGATGAATTAAATTCTTTACCTTGTGGCAAGCCTGGATCAAGGACAATTGGTCAGATCATCATATGTTACAATACATTTATCTTATAATATCTTTGCTGAGGGAGGCATACCCATGTTCAACACATAAGATAATATTACATTCACAATGATAAAAAAGACATGTCCATTGATGACAAAAGGTGGACCCATGATTGTATTTATGTTTGCATGATCATAACCACCATGCTTTGTAATCTCGCATTAATCTTGAAATTGCAACCCGAATGGATGAAACTAGATCTGGCGTCTTCTATCTCGTTCACTTGATCATCCAATGTATGAGTCTAAGCATGCGAATAAAGGAGTTGGAGTTGAACATGGAAGACACCATGTGATTATTGACTAATGATGTAAGTCATTAACATATGCGAGAGAAAGCATTGATGATGTTAATGGCTCTCAAGGTACTGCAGTACAATTTGTATGGTGTGAATGAATGAGTTGAATTCAAACACCACACAAAATCTGTCGGTCGAAGGCCACTGATGCAAATTTGTCACTGAGAGCGAGAAAACTTTCCACTGATGTATGCAAGCACCAAGGCACCGAAGGGAGAGTTTCTAAGTCAACTTCCTGGATAATGAGTTGATGTGACAATAATCGACCTGCCACAGGAGGGCTTTAATGTATCCTCCATCAATGAGATGAAACAAGTATAATGATTCAATACATAAAGACTTTGATATGGAATTGGTTCAGGAATGACAAACATGGAATGAAGGCTTAAGAGTATTGTAGCAGATAATAATTGAATGACTTCTCTTGAACACATTGTCGACACTGAATGGAATTGGTAGCATTGACCCAAAACCAAAAATGGAAGCTCAGAAATGGTATGATGAACCAAAATACAAGAAGATTTTCCAACGCAATAGCCACGAAGATGAAGTGGAAGAGTGTCGTGTTCAAGTGCGACTCACAACCATAACAGGTGGAATATACCATTTTCCCAATTTCCCCAACCATTGTTGGTTAGTACCTCTTTATTTTTTTAACAAGCTTGAGGAGGATAACATATGCTTGATCTGTAAGTTCATCCTTCAGATGAATCCCTCTAAGTATGTTTAATGAACCCTGAGAAGGAGTAGTTCAATCCCGTCATGTTCGACAAGTTCATCACTTTTTGATGTTTTTATGAATCCAACAAAGGTCCAACTCAACAACTTTTTCATGTTTAGAGAGTTTGAAAAAGAGGCAAAAAAGAAAACTCCAAAGGATCCTTAGCGTAGATTTTCTCTTGAGTTTGAAAAGGCAGAAAACAATACTCAAGAGAACCTCTTAGCCATGTTCGACTAAGGTATTCCTTTTTCATAATTAGTCTATCTCAGTCCGAAAAAGTTTTAAACTTATATTGAGTACACATCTTTTCATTTACTTTAACAAGTTCAAAAATATGAGTGCTCGATAATCTTTTCATGTTTAGGGACTCTGAAAAGAGTTGAAGGAGGACTCCGGGGGGAGGGGGTGTTCCTTTTTCGTAGGCTTACATAGCCTGAAAAAGCGATAAAAGTATGCTCCTTGGTCAAAATGACATGTTTCAATTGAGTCATCATCAAATCCGTTAAAATAGCTGGCATCTGCTATAACACCCCCACCCTCCCCTCCCAAGTCCACCCAAGCAACTAGCCAACCAGGTAACACATGCGACGAGAGAGGATAATATATGGTATTCAACTGCTTGGTGACCTTAAGGAAATAGAACCGATGAAGCATATCAAACGAACCCATCCACATCAACAACAACACCCTTAGGAGACATGTCATCCACTCAAACAACCTGTCCCTGAGTCTCATTGATGATTTAAGCCTCTTAACCCCTGGTTTCTCTCATTCTATAGGCATGACAACATCAAACAACCTAAATTATGTGTCAGCGAGTGTGGACTTTTCTCAACAGACCTGTGCCAACGACCCCAAGGTTTAAGCCACTTTTATAGCCCAGAATCCCAGCCTCTACCCAAAACTTACTACAACCTTAAGAATCCATGAAAGACATGATAAAGATGCTGATAAATAAAAAATCAATCTCAGGACTAGGCCTGAGCATGCCCGACTAGGACTGACATTCTGTCAAATACTTGGCATCAATACAACCTACAGGTCTAGGATACAAGATAGAGCATAAATGACTAAAAGAACTTATGAAACATAACCAGAAGAATCAACTCCTTCTCCATTGAACTATCATATCATCAATTAGGTATTGCATCCATCCATTCAACAATTACAAGTAAATACATGAAATAACCATGACATGAACCAATCATTTAACCATGCTTATAACCAACATAAAACCATATAAATATCATAGATATGATAACCATTAAATCCACATACAAACCAATGAAAAAAGTAAGAGAACTTATCTTTTATTAATCATAGGCAAATCCGACTAGGTTCGGGACTTCCATGTACCACCCAACCATAGACATGGTTGAACGAAATCTCTCTTTCAGACAATCACCCACGTGCCATATTCCAAGCATGAATGTGGGATCTCATAGAACAAACAATCCAAGAAAAACTAAGGGAATCCAAAGCTTAAACCACCTCCACCCTCACCAAACCGTGATCACACAAAAACCGGTGCTCCGATCACAACGAGATCGAACTTGGAATGCCATCTAGAATCCATCACTATCCTTGAGGAATTTTCTGTCTCATTCTCTCTCAAGCTTTACCGCAATCCAATCCCGGATCACTAGACCCTAAGTCAAGACCAGTCTCTCAGGCTTTACCACAATTGAAACCTAGATCACTAGGCCCTAGACCGAGACTTCTCTCTCGGGCTTTACCGCGTATCCCACCAAAACCGGTCAAGGGATTCCTAGGCCTTTGGGAATAAACCTTGAGACCACCTCCACCCCAGATTCTGAAATCCATCTAGCAAACCAAAGCTCAAAATCAAAATAAACATCCCAACATACCATGGCATCTAGACAAATTCAAGGCTACGACGAAAACCATTGTCATAACCCAGCAAAACCATGCCACCAACAACAAGAGAACCATAAACCAACATGCAAATCCATGCATGTCCAAACCAACTAGGAAATCACAAATACAATATGTTATCTGTAAGTATTCCCATTGAAGCTGCTTGATCCTACTCTTCTTCATTGATCCTTGCTTTGCTTCCTTTCCTTTCCTCGTTTTTCTTTCCTTGATCCAAAACTAGAGTGCTCCAAGAAAACTCTAAGTGACCAAGAGTGAGAGAGAGAGAGAGAGAGAGAGAGAGTAATGAGAGAGTTCCAAATTTGAACTGAAAAAATGTTACCAACTGATCCTCATAAGCCTTTTTATTAATGAGGCCTCTATTTTCTTCATTTTCCATTATTTTCCTTCAATTTCCTCCTCACATGCTGTTAGCACCTAAATCTGCCTTAGGCTGAAGGAAGGCAAAATTCAGGGTAACCACAAACCACGCTCAGTCTGGTAGCTAGCCCTACTAGAACAGGAGAGGGCTCTCTCCGTGTCACGCTCAGTCAATAAATAAACGATATGGCCTGAGAGACTTACAGTGAATATTGATTTTAGGCTAGTAAACAAATATGGATACAAGAAACAAATTTTTATGAATGACTGAGTTTCTGGGATGTATGGGACCAAACGAACAACAATGAGCAGAGAATTTAACACAAAGGCACAGATCACTTCGTGAGGCAACACAGATGGAAATTCTAGCAATTAAATTTGAAGTAATGTGGAACGGAAAGATCATTCAGGAGGGTGAAAAGGGCACAAACACATGAATCCTTTTCAACAGAAGAAGAACACATATGTGAAACTTTCCCACAGGCAGAGCAATAAATATGAATTCTACCTTATCTTACTTAGAAAATTCCACTGGAAATGAAGATGAAATGAACTGTGAAACATAATGAAATACATATGAAACATAAATAGACACATTTGCTACACTCACAACCACATGAATCTCATGAAACAAAGTCGCTGCCTTTCATTAATCCTTTGTCAAAATATACAATGAAGAACTCAGTTTCTCTCCCACAGTCTCCCAGAAATTACAAGCCAACCCTTTGCAAATGGTTTGCATACAATAAATAGACTATGCCATGAGGAAATAGAACAACCAAGAGTTGGGGAGTTTCTCAAATCATTACAAAATGGAGATGGAAAGCCAACAATTAGCTATAGGTGCAGCGTTACAAAAATGACAAATGGCTTGGGTGACCGTTTTCCTTCCTTTTCCACTTGGATAGAAGCCAAACTCTTTAAATTTTTCCTTAGTTTCCGAAAAAAGTGAAGTGTAGATGAGCGGGCCCACTTGGAGAAAGTCGCGAAGTGGAAGAGATTTGGCCTTTTTCTCTATATGCGACGCGCCCAAATCTATACACGTCGCGCCAATTTGGAGGTTGTTTTGAGGTACCTGTAGGAGTCCAAATTGTGACCAAGTGTGCTTGTTTGGAATTCTGGCCTGTCTACTTTCCAACCCAAGTGGAATTTCTGAATTTGGTGCTCATTTTCCCCTCCAAAACTTCATTCTCCCAAGACTGCTTTCTATGTGTCAAAATAGGGGCAGAGAGGTCATTTTTGAGTGTTTTTGACCTCCTGGAGACTCAAATCATCCCCAAATTTCTTGTCCATGCATTAGTAGTCGTGATTTTGCATGCTGAATCCAAAAATGCAAATCATTGGCAATTTGGAGCTCCCAATCCTAAGCGTCGCGCTAGTGGCGCGGCGCACAGGGAGAAAATCCCTGTTTTGTGCCCAAAAATTTGTCAAGTGACCAAAAATGCCCCAAAAATGATCCAAATTTCTTGGCCATGTACCATCAGTCATGATTTTTCATGCTGAATCCAAAAATGTAAACTTTTTGTGATTCGGACCTCCCAATCCTAAGCGTTGCGCCCAAAGCTATATGCGCCACGCCTTTTTGCAGGAGCCTTTTGGAGGCCTTCCCGGTGTCCAAATTGGGTGCAGGATAGCTCGTTGGAAAGGTATTTGAGTATAATTTCCAACCCAACTATAATTTTTCAATTTTGAGTTAATATTACCTGTAAAAAATCAAATCTACCGAGACTGGTCAAAATGTGCCAGATGAGGCTGCCTCAAGGCAGAGTGCTGTTGCAGTCAATTTTTGAATGCCTTCCTCAACTCAAGATTGAGCTCATGATAGCTCATTGGAAAGATATTTGTGTATATTTATCATTTGACTCATCAGGTAAGTCATTTGGCCAACCAAGATAGGAGAAAACTTGATTTTTCCCAAGGTCGCTTTAGAGATGTATGAATTCTCCCAAGGCGACTGTATTTTTGACATTTCTCTAAAACCATGACACATGTGTAAAAAGTGAAGGAATTTTTTCTTCCTTGGTCTGTTTTGGACAGAAAAATCTCTTATCTTTCCCAAATTCATCTTTTATTTCTCAAAAACATCATTTGAGTGAAACCTATCCCGATGTGTGGGACTAGGGATTTGTCGAAATGAAGCGAAATGAAGAGGATAGGGGGATTCTAAATTCTTGAGAAAATTTTGGGAAGTGGGGAGGGATGTTAGAAAGTAGGGGAAAGTGAAATCTCAGAAATTGAGTGAGGGGAAGGGGTCCAAAAAGGAAAAACACATGCCTAGCCTAGAAAATTGCCAAGTTGTAGCAAGAAACTAGGGTTTGTGCGAAAATGAGGAATTTGGGGGATTTTAGTGGTGGGAAGTGTTTAATAAGGTACATTATGGATAGGGGAAGGTGTATGAACATCAGGATACAAGTTTTTCCGATGATTTTACCATCCAAGAGAAATTAACTTCAAAACCCTAGGAGAGGGAAATGAACCTTGCCTAGGCGCAACTGAAGCATGAACAAGGTGTAAAATGACCCAGTGGAACTTAACATGATGATGACAACCCTTTGAATGATGGTACACTCAGTTGAATGGTGACATGGAATGTCATTTGGACAACTTTGGAAAGGGTAAAATCAAACCCTAGACCTAATGCCTAGTGACCAAATTTTGCTTGAAGACTCACTGAAATGACAAAATTTGACCGTGACACCTTAAAATCACTTTGTAAGATCATGTTTAATCACTGGAGGAAGGCTGCAAAGACTGACACTAACACATGCAACCTGTGACTTTTTACCTTACTTTTCTCCTATTTTCCATTATTTTCGTAAATAAATGTGCCAAAAATGCCTTTGCCTTAGCCTTTACCAATTTTCCTTAGCCAAAAACAGACATCTAATGATTCCCACTAGGATATATTCGGTCAACATTCAGCTTGGAATAAGTGTCCCTTAACCTTGGTCTTATTTTTCCTTCATTAACTTTTATTACATGGAATTTTTACCAGGGTTGTTACAAAACCCTCCCATTTGGGGAACATCGTCCTTGGTGTTAAACCACACCAAGACCTTATCAAAACCACTAAAAATCAAACGTACTACCCATGGAGCTTTATAACTTAGCTCGATGCAGTATTTACAATGAAAGACTTGCTCAAAAGAAAAACATCATGACAACATGACAATATAACAACCATACTGCTTATTGGAGCTTTATAACTTAGCTCATGGCAATATTTACATCCATATACATATACTAAAATATCAGAAAACATATGCCAAACATATACCAACATCAAACCAAAACCGCTTTGCCTCAACTAGCAAACAATGAAAGATACAGGGCTCGCATTTGCCCCACCATCTCCAATGTAGCTTCTTCAGAACCAAAGTGCTTCCACTACAATTTAACTTGCTCTGTGTTTTTGTTCCTAAGCATGAAATATTTTCGCTGCAATATGCATTGAGGATCCGACTAGAACTCTCCTTCTTGCTCCACCTTCAATACAGACCAAACAATAACATGATCACCATCCTTTATATACTTATTAATGAATGAAATATGGAAAACATCATGGACTTACACTATTGGAGGCAGTGCAAGTCGATATGCCATTGGTCGAATCCCCTCATGGATCTTGAAAAGCTCGTAATACCATGGTGCCAACTTGGCACATGAACCAATCCTCAAATAACTTTTCTTGGGCTTGATAAGCAAATACACATTCTCCCTAGCGTGAAACTCCTTGAACACCCTGTGCTGATCCGCATAAATCTTTTGTCTATCCTGTGCTACCTTTAGATTATTCTTTATAACCTACATTTCTTGCTCCATGTATGCCAACATGTTGAGTCCAATAAGTACCATGTTCACTGGATCACTCCAGCTGATGGGAGTGTTACAACTTCGTTCGTACAATGCCTTTAAAGGACTCATCCTCAATGACTGCTTATAACCATTGTTGTATGTGAACTCAACCAATGGAAGATAATCCTCCCATTTCTTCTGTTGGTGCACATGTGCATCCTTAACATATCCTCCAAGATCCTATTGACCCTCTTTGTCTGTCCATCTGTCTACGGGTGATAAGATGTATTGAATGCCAACTTTGTACCCAAGCTTGCAAATAGCTACTTCCAGAATTTGGAAGTGAACTTTGCATCCCTGTTTGATACAATTTTCTTTGGAACACTATGCAATCTCATTACCTCTCTTATGAACACTTGTGCTACCTCACTGGTTGAATATGTAGTCTTTACTGGAACGAAGTGAGCTACCTTGCTTAACCTTTCAACCACAACCATAATAGAATCATGTTTCCTCACTGTCCTCGATAGACCTGTAATAAAATCCATGGAAATGACCTCCCATATCCATTCCAGAATCGTTATAGGCTGTAGCAAACCACCTGGATGCTTACATTGCGCCTTGACCTGCTGTCAATCTAAACATCTAGCCACAAACTCCACCACTTCCTTCTTCAGATTCAACCAATAGTAGAACTTATTTACTACCGTCAATGTCTTATGATATCCTGGATGACTCGAGTATGGCTTGACGTGAAAATCCCTTAAGATAAGCTTCTTGAGCTCAATGCAATTCAACACATAGATCCTCTCTCTAATTCTCACCAAACCATCCGCTATAAGACAATAATCAACATCATGTGCACCTGCACCTATACCACTACCTATCCTGTACCTGTACTACCACTTATACCCATACTCTGTTGTAACTTGTGCATGACCTCCATGTACTTATCATCATGTTGTCCTTCCTGCAAGATCTTATCATGTAACTTTGTCCCATAAGAGCTCATAGTTGCTATATTATTTACCTGCACCTTCCTGTTAAGAGCATCTACAAACGGATTCTCCTTCCCTTTGATGTATCTGATCTTGAAGTCGAACTCGCTAAGGGTAGCCAATCATCTAGCTTTCCTGGCATTTAGATTCGGTTGATCAAACAAATACCTCAACCCACTGTGATCGCTCATCAATGTAAACCTCCTCCTAAGAAGATAGTGCCTTCACATATTTAATGCATGTATAATCATTGCTTGCTCAAGATCGTGCGTTGATTATTCTTATTCAGTTTCCGTGACTCATAGCACACTACATGTCCTTCTTGCATGAACTCCACCAAGTCCTTTCTTGCAATCATCTGTACACACTACAAACTCCTTGTCGGGATCTGAAATCTTTAGCACTGGTGCATGTGTCAACAACTGCTTAAGATGCTTAAAACTAGCCTCCAATTCTTCTGTCCATTCAAACTTCTTGCCTTTCCTTTGCAATGATGTGATAAGATATGCAATGTGTGAGAAGTTCCTGATGAACCTCCTGTAGTAACCTACCAATGCCACAAATGATCTAACCTCATTCACATTCTTAGGAGTTTCCCACTTCATGATGGCCCTTATCTTTTCTAGATCTACTACTATGCCTTCCTTGGAAATGGCATGTCTCTAGTAATGCACCTCTATCTGAAAGAAGCTACACTTGCGAAGCTTAGCATACAACTAATGCTCTCTTAGCAATCTCAACATTGCTGCTAAATGCTCGACATGTTCTTCCTCATTTTTTGAATATACCAGTATGTCATCAATGAATACAATAACAAACTTGTCCAAATAAGGACGCAACACACTATTCATCAAACACATAAATGTAGCTAGAGCATCAGTCAATCCAAATGGAACAACAACAAATTCATAATGCCCATACCTGGTCCTGAACGTAGTCTTGAAGATATCCTCTTCCTTGATGTGTACCTGATGGTATCCTGATCTCAAGTCGATTTCATAGAACACTGTTTCTCCCTTTAAATGATCAAGAAAATCATCAATCCTCAACAAAGGGTACCTGTTCTTGATCGTTACCTTATTGAACTGCCTGTAATCAATGTACAATATGAGAGTACCATCTTTCTTCTTCACGAACAACACTGGTGCACCCCAAGGTGATATGCTTGGCCTAATGTACCCGTTGTCCAACATTTCCTTTAGTTGCAACTTTAACTCAACCAACTTAGGTGTGCTCATCCTCTAAAGTGCTTTTGATGCTAGAGCTGCCCCTGGCACCAACTCAATAGAAAAGTATACTTCCCTGTGAGGTGGAAACTCTGTAATGTCCTCAGGAAATACATCCTGAAACCACTACAAAACTGGGTACCTTCTCAACACATCAACATCCTCAGCCTCCTTACCCTTGTCACTAGAAATGTGTACTGCAAACATCACACAACCTTTTCTGCAATTGGGCTTAGCCTGCATAGCGGTAACCATCCTCATTGATGTAGGCTTCTTCTTTCCTTGCAAAGTCCTCTTTTCCCCACTATCATCCACAGACTCAATGGCCTTATCGAAGCAATAAACTTTGGTCCTATGAAGATATAGGCAATCCATACCAAAAAGAATCTATACGAACCCAATGGTAGTACATTCAAATGTGCTACTGTAGGCATGCCATGAAACTCAAATGCACAAGCTCTTACCTAATAGTGAACTCGCTTCTTTGTGTTGGTCAAAGCTATCATTAATGTCAATATGGCATTTTTGGAGATGACAAATATTCTTGTGATACATGTCTTAAGCCCTTTTGTGATGTCACCCTAACTACATGACAAAACCCTAAGTACATAAATGAAACTCTATACATCATGAACAATGAATCCCTACATCTATCTTTAATGATCCAATGATTAACTAAGAAACCCCTAACATAAAACCCTTCTAGACACATGCATGTAATACATCCTTGTCCTTATATGATGTATGGACCCCCCAAAAATTGAAATCCATAAGCCTATGAAGAAGACCTTCACATACATGAATGAAACCCTATCCTTTGTTGATACAAATCCTAAGAAGTCCTAGCCTTGTTGGATGATGCCTTAATGAAGGAACCTTTACCTTAAATGCCAACGACATAAAATATTATAGGCTGCCATGATGAGTGTTTAAAAAAATTAATTTTATTGATGACCTCACTTAAGGATGAGATTAACACAATCTTGTAGAGGATATTTTCCCCTTTCCAATGAGCTATTACACACCCTCTAACTCCTCATAGGTTGAGAGAAATTGAATTTATAAGATAGAAAAATCATAATTTCAGGCCAACCGACTTGAGTAGGCTCACTGAGGCATAACAAATCCTCCAAATAGACGTGTCTCTTCAATACATAGAAAAACCACTATAAATAGCAAGTTAAAATCATCATTTTTGGTCGAGAATTTAGGCTAAAAAAATGAAAAATCTGAGGTAACAAGCTACATGAGATCCGAGCTAGAGAGGAAGGGTGACGTAGAGATAAGAACTATCTTGGGTCTGATTTATTGGTTATTTCTTGTGCAGGAAGCCTATATTTAGGCATACATAGGGGGTTGTCTTGTTGTAGAAGTCTGAATGGCTTGTTGAGGGTTGTTTGTAGTTGTTGTAACAATGCCACACGCCTAAATAAAGATTGGGAGGAGACCTGGCATATTAGAGAAGGTTGGAAGAGAAGAAGAAGAAGAAGAAGGTAAACAACAACTAAAGAGAGATTTGTGTGGTAGTGAAAAAGAGGCTGACGTGGAGTTAGAGTATGCTCTAACCAGGCCCAGGTCAACAACAGAAAGAAGCAATTCTTTTTTTTTTTTGCATCCTTTGGACCAACATTTCGAATTGATTTTTGAGCTAAGTTTGAAGAAGACTTTGGAGATCTTGAAGCTGATATTGAATCTTATTGAAGAAAATTTGGTGTAGAACATAGAGTAGTTGGATCAGACCTTTCAAGTAGCCCTTGGATCAAAACTTGGAAACACTCGTAAGCAAATTTGTTGAACATTTATTCTTGACTTGAATAGCTTAGTTTTAAAGCCTTTGGTGAAGATTGTTTGCCACAACCATTGGATAATAGACTTAGGCTTGGACAACAATTTGTGGAGGTCTTCATATTTTTGCAGCTTAGATCCTGTAGTAGGTTAACAACTCACTTGAAGGCTCCCTTCAATCACATAAATGTTGGGAAGACTCGAATCAATGATTAGTCACTTGTAGAAACCTCGGATTGAAGCACATAAGCTCTGACCTGTGGAGAAAATAAGAGCTTAGACCAGTAAGACCAATGACAAGTATTAATAATTTGCACATGTGACAACCACTCTTAACTATAGAATTGTAGTGTCTCAGTCTATGCCTAGTGACATTGTTTGGAGTAAACCAGAAGCATTTTTTGGTGCTGTCTATTGGTCAACAGCTTGGTGACAAAGTTGAAGTATTTTGGAGTAGATCCAAACACTTCTTTGAAGGCAAGCACTAAGATTGTTTGGAAGTGTAATTTGGGTCTTGTTTTAAGTAGATATATTGTGCAACAATACTTCGAAGGCATTTTGGAGGAACAATACTAGGCATTGGTTCTTGGACCTTTGAAGAGTAGTGAAGTATTTGGAACTCTTGGAGAGTTCTTCGGGAAACATATTGAAGATTTGTGGAGATCATTGAAGACCATGCTGCATTGAAGCCATCATGAGGTGACCTTGAAGAAGTTTTGTTTGGGTAACATGAAGAGTTGTGGAGACACCTTCTGAGAAGACAAAGTTGTCATTGATGAGCTAAGTGCTTTGTAGATCAAGGGAATTGTTGAAGCTGAAGATTGGCAGGGCTCGTTGAAGAAGACATTGGGAACCGTGAAGTATAACCAAATATATTTTAATGAATTAAATTAAGGGTTGGAGCCCAAGAGGTTGGAGCCTCGAAAAGACAAGGTTGGTGCCTTGGAGAATAGGGTTGGAGCCCTAGAGGATTAGAGTCCTCAAGGAACTAGGTTGGAGCCTGAACCAGATATATGGTTGGAGCCCTTGAGGTTGGTGCCTCAAAATTGACAAGGTTGGAGCCTTGGAAGTCCAAGTTGGTGCTTGGAAAATATAGGTTGGAGGTTGGGAGATTTAAGATCGGTGTCTTCACCTAGGGTTGGAGCCCTACATATATTGTACTTGATTTATTGAAGAGATTAATAAAAGCATTTATTCTTATTGTTAATTTTGTGTTCTAAATATAAGTGATCTAACTGGTAAAAGTAACAATTGAAAAGAAATATTGATTCACCCCCCTCTCAGTATTTCCAACACTTTGTACCTGTAGCCAATTGTACTAACCAAGATTTTGCATGCACTTCTTTTCTCAAACCACACTTATCCACCAGGCCAGGATTAATATAACTATAGTTTGATCCAGGACCAATCAAAATAGAAACAACTTGATCACAAAGCTTACCATCCATCTCAATGATTGATTCCTGATTATCCACCTACCTACTGTCCACAACCACATAGATCCTAAGAATGCTATGACCAACATCACCAACTGTATGTGCCTCTTGAGGACTGTAGTTCAGGGGTCTAACACCACTCTGATATTGTAGACAATCCCTCTTACAATTATCCTTACCACATATCCAACACTTCAGTGGTTCCTAACCACTGCCTCTAGCTTGCTACTCTCCACGTCCCTTCTCAGCTGTATTGAATCTCTTGTAAGGAATTGCATTTTTTTTCTCACGTGTATCTTGAGGTCTTCCTCTCTTTGGTGGCAATTTTCCTTTAGATTTCTCATTTCTTTTCAAGTCATGCTTAGGCTCAACTTTGCACTTCGACTATTCATAGCAATGCTTCAACTTCCAGATGGCCTCCTCCAACGATCTAGATCCATTGAATTCAATATGGTCTATGTATGCAACTGGAAGTCCACTGATGAATCTCTGAACCTTGGCCTTCTCCTCCTTGAGGTAAGGCACATATCCCAACAACTCCAAGAACCTGCTACTATACTCATCATCTGTCATAGAACCCATCCGCAACTCATAAAAATCCTTAGCTTTGTCATCATGGTACCTCTCCGACAAGTACTTCTTCTTGAAAATCCTTTCAAATGCATGCCAAATCAAATCTTCCTCATGTATACCTTTGAAATTCTTCATGTCTTCCCACCAAATATCTGCTTTACCTTTGGGACTGAAAGTGGCTATCTTTGCTTTCATGTTTTTTGAATAATCATGCAATCGAAATAATTTCTTCATACCAAGCAACTGTGCCTCTACATATTGAAATTTATTCATCTCTCCATCAAAGGTAAGTGGCTTTTCCTTCTTAAAGTCATTCGACAGGTATCCCCTATCACTCTTCCTATAAGGATGATAACGACGATGATCATGATGTATATCAGAACCAAAACTAGAATAATACATGTGTTTATCACCTCTCCTATTTGGAGTGTCCAACATCCTACCATCTCTTATCGTGTGAAATCTATTTGACATGTGTCTACTAGGAGACCTGCTACCATATGCCCCATTATTTTTGTCCTCATGTCCATGGCTGATCCAAAGTGGCCCTTGTCACTACAAATCTAACAAACTCTGAAGTAGTATCGCATTCACCTATGCTTATTTCTCTTGTGCTTGCATGATTTTGTCATTGTCTGCTTTGAAACTCCTTATTTCTTCCTTTAGGCTTCTCAATGTGTTTGCCAAGTCAGAAGAGTGTCCTACACCACGTTGCCCATCTCATACATAGGGAGATTCTATGTAGTCTACCACCTTGATAGCCATATGACCTCTTTCCTGCAAGGCATAGTATGTCATTTAAACCAAATCACAATGAACCAACGTACCTTACCATAATTAGGGGAGGATACTTTGTCTGCAATATCATCAAATTAGCATGATACATGTATAACATAATCATAACAACATATATACATATATCAAATAAATGTATCAACGCATAAAAATCATTCTAGCTAGTGTCCAATCATCAACATAAGGCCATATCAACAATGAATTATGTGACCCCTTGCATGATAACAACCATTACTCCATTGCACACATTGCCACATGCATAAGCAATGCATAATCAACTACACATATGTATGAACGCATATAGTCGAGCATAAGTGATTAATTATTGTAACCAACCTACAAGATTGATACATGTAATCAAAACATTCAAGAATGCACCTGACATACGAGGATGTAGTCAAGCAACATATAATCAACATGTAAGTGACATATAACCATATGCAACCAACCATATATTTATGATGATTCATCCCACAAAATCACATCAAGTTCCTCGTGACAACCTTACTACAATCATGATCAACATGATGCAATACAATAAGCACATGGAATGCAAGTGTAAGAGACACACATGCAACTGACATGCATGCATGACCAAGCACCTTCACCCAAGGAGAGCGAAACTATGCTCTGATACCAATTTGTAACACCCCCTCCTCCCAAGTCCACCCAAGCAACCGACTAGTCACGGTAAACATGCGAATAAAGATGCTACTGTAGGGGATTCAACTTCCTTGGTGACCTTAAGGAAATGGAACACACGAAACATATCAAACAAACCCATCCACATTAGCAACAACACCCTCAAGAGACATGTCAGCCACTGAGACATCCTGTCCATGAGTCCCATTGATGATTTAAGACTTTTAACCCCTGGTCGCTCTGATGCTACAGGCATGACAACGTCTAACAAACCAAAGTCGCTCTCATAGGCCTATGTTCCAGCGACTGTGGACTTTAATTAGCAGACCTATGCCAACGAATCCAAGGTTTAAGATACTTTTCTAGCCCATAATGCTGACCTCTACCCAGAAGTTTCTACAACCTTTAGAATCCATCAAAGACATGATAACAATGCTGATAAATAAAAAATCAACCTCAGGACTAGGCCTGAGCATCCCCAACTGTGACTGACATTATGTCAAACACTTGACACCAATGCAACCTATAGGTCTAGGATACAAGACAAAGCATAAATGACTGCAATAACTTATGAAATATAACCAGAAGGATCACCTCCTTCTCCATTGAACCATAATATCATCAATTAGGTCTAGCATCCATCCATTCAACAATTACAAGTAAATACATGAAATAGCCATGACATGAACCAATCATTTAACCATGCTTATAACCAACATAAACCCATATAAATATCAAAGATACGCAACCATTAAATCCACATATAAACTAGTGCAAAAGTAAGAGAACTTATCTTTTATTAATCATAGGAAAATCTGACCAGGTTCATGACTTCCACGTACCATCTGACCATAGACATGGTTGAACCAAATTTGTCTTTCAACTAGTCACCCCCGTGCCATATTCCAAGCGTGAATGTGGGATATCATATAACAACCAATCAAAGAACAACCAAGGGAATGCAAAGGTTAAACCACCTCCACCCTCACCAAATCATGATCACACCAAAAGTAGTGCTTCGATCACAACCGAATTGAACTTGGAATGCCATATGAAATCCATCACTATCCCTGAGGAATTTTTCGTCTCCTTGCCTCTCAGGCTTTACCGCAATCCAATCCCGAATCACTAGGCCCTAAACCGAGACCAGTCTCTTAGGCTTTACCGCAATCTAAACCTAGATCACTAGGCCCTAAGCTGAGACTTATCCCTCAGGCTTTACCATGTATCCTGCCAAAACCGGTCAAGGGATTCCTAGGTATTTGGGAATGAACCTTGAGACCACCTTTTCCCTGGATTTCGAAATCCATCTGGCAAACCAAAGCTCAAAACCAAAATAAACATCCTAACATACCATGGCATCCAGAAAAAGGCAAGGCTAGGTTGAAAACCACTGTCATAACTTGGCAAAACCATGCCACTGATAACAAGAGAACCATACACCAACACGCAAAGCCATGCATGTCAAAACCAGCTAGGAAATCACACATGCAATATGTTACTTGCAATTTTTCCCGTTGAAGTTGCCTGATCCTTCTCTTATTCCTTGATCCTTGCTTTCCTTCCTTTCCTTTCCTTGCTTTTCCTTCCTTGATCCAAAGCTAGAGTTCTCCAGGAAAACTCTAAGTGACCAAGAGTGAGAGAGAGAGAGAGAATAATGAGATAGCTCCAAACTTGAATTGACAAAAGGTTGCCAACTAATCCTCAATAGCCTTTTATTAGTGAGGCCTCTATGTTCTTTATTTTCCACTATTTTCCTTCAATTTCCTCCTCACATGCAACCTGTGACCTTTCACCTTACTTTTCTCTTATTTTCCTTTATTTTCATAAATAAATGTGCTAAAAATGACTTGTCCCCTTTTAATGCATTTGCCTCGGGCTTTGCCAATTTTCCTTAGCCAAAAATACACATCCAATGATGCCCACTAGGATATATTTGCCCAACATTCAGCGTGGAATAAGTGTCCCTTAACGGTGGTTGTATTTTTCCTTCATTAATTTTATTACATGGAATTTTCACCCGGGCTGTTACATATGCTCAAAACACCACCAAAAGATTAAAAATACATATTTCATGATAAAAGTGAGTCATATGCAGGTCAAAACACTAATAAATTAATAGATTAATGATGAAAGTGACAATAAAATAGGCAAAAGGTAACTCTTTTTTACCATTTCACATTTACATCTTGGAGAGTGAGTTTTGAGTGTTTTTGCCCCCAATATTTTGCATTTGATTGCGACCGATCTAGTGGATCATTTCAAGTGCCATCATTTCTAGGTAGAGCTAGAAACTTTCGCTTTATTTTCATGGTTCCATTTTGTGATTTCATGCACATTTTTCAACATTTTGAGGGCCCTAGGGCTCTAATTTCTTGCCTTAGGTCTAATTCATCCCTAGAAGGTTGAAAGGTGCATTGATTAGGAGGGAATTATGCTGGGGCCAGTGCTGCAACACACTATATTCCCTTATGAGGGCGCGTTGGGCACAATATCCAACTTGATTATTCTTGTTTGTCTCAAATTTTCATTGATTTTTTGCAGGAATCTTATCCTAATGATGCTCCTTGTGATGTTGCAGGTATCTATTGGAACAAAATGGCTTTGATATGGAGGGCAAGAGAACATGAAGAACAATATTTGACTGCAGGTAATGATCATACCACAATCCAGGTTTTAAGAGATCGTGGGCTCTTAAAATTCTTCTAGCTTCCCAGTATTAGCCAACAGATAGAGTTATTGAGGTATCTTGTCCATGCATGGGATGTTCAAGCGCAATCATTCAAACTTGGTGCACATACACTAGAAATACATGTAGAGGACATATATTTCTTGATTGTTATGTCAAGGCAAGGCACCCCCGTCTCTTTGTCTGGTTCAAGGAGTGGTGGAGAAACAATCAAATATTATGTCAGTCCACATTGTCGACTGTGATCCCAACCAACTAAGGATGGAAAAATCGACATCAAGGATGTAGTCTTCTTACCTTTAATAATGATATTGTTCCTTATTCTCAGATTGGACGATAGTGCATCTCTTCATGTGGTGAATAAGTCACATATGTAGTATTCTCTAGAATGTCTAGAGCTGACAATATTCAACTAGAGTGAAGAGGTATTGATAAACATGAAAGAGTAGCCGACCAAAGCAAAAGATGACGGTTAAATAATTTTGGCTATGGGTCGACTCTAATCTCTTTTTCTCTAGAGTGGATTCCATTGCTCAGGCCACAACATATCACACTTGAGCCTGCAAATGCGAGAGTCCGACGGATGGGGAGATGGGTGGATCTCATGTCTAGGCATTTGGGTCCTTCATTGATGAGCTTCACACCCATCTTCTTCAGCTGGTTGTACATACAACTTATCATGATAAAAGGCTATCCATATGCAGGGATGGATTTCCGTAGAGACCCAAAGCTCATGCTTCTCGATAGTGAGTGATGGGGTTCCATACAAAAGACATTTTTACCATTTTTTGTATTTTTAAGTTTTACAATTTTTTTTTGTGATTTTTGATGTATATGAGACTAAACTACTTGTTTGTACACATGCATATGTTGGACCTGTTCGACCAATGGGCTTTTCTTATCTTCATCATGCAGGAGACCCAAAACAAGCACCAATGACAATACAGGCTGATGGAGTAGGACTACAAGATCTCGATGTGGTCGAGACCCTAGAAGAGGTTGAGCATCATATGGAAGGGTTGACCCATGGTATAGTTAATACCAGAGTCAATGAGCTCCCTATGAGACTGTAACAACACACTATTGGCATGCCTGGACATATTAGTTGACTTCTATGCAAGATGGCTTGCGTAGTGGGAGGCTACCATGAGCACTATGATTAGTCTACTAGGAGGTTTATAGCCATATTTTGACTGCATGTATATTTTAGGTTCGTGTGGCCACCTCTGACTTGGGCACAAATTTTGTAATACCAAAACTTTGATATGTTTATATATATATATATATATCTTCATTTTTTCTTATGGTTCTATTATTCCTTTCAATGTGATGTGATATATATTAAATTAATTTACATGTGTCACAAATGTCTATCTAAAACATGATTAACAAGTGCATCTGTCAATGTATTTAAATTCCTAGAAATATGTTGATATTGGATGAAATCAAAATATCTTCCCAGAAGGCGAACCCTCATGAACACAAAACATAGTTGGACTTCTAACCAAATAGAGATTAGTCAAATATAGTATTATGAGCTGTGAGTCGAGTTTGATGACTATACAATGGATATCATGTGAAATAACATCAGACAACCGTTTGATCACTATGTTATACTCAAGGATGTTATTTGTAGAGTGATCGATACAAATTCCTTATAAGCTCACTAACTAGTCATTTGGAGCATATATAACCCAAGTCGCGGAAGAGAGGTTTCGAGTACTACGACTAAAACCATCAGCATAACCAACGTATGCATAAAGGGATGCCGACATCTACAAATCAAATGTAAACAAGATTAACATAAACCTCTGAAGGGAACACACTGCAAACACACTCAATCACACCTATCTACAATATGTACATAATTCACTATGCATAAACTCAAGCATAGTATTTATTTAAGTACAACCCATATCTAGGTTGTGCCAAAGGAACTCTATCAAAATCAACTAGCTCATAGGCCTCTTTAGCAAGAACATGTTTGACAATGTATGGACCCAACCACATTGGCTCGAACTTCCCTGATCTTAATTTATCAGACTCTTGATCATATAAGAGAATGAGGTCTCCTTTTGAGATGACACTCTTGTCATATTTGTGCCTTGATACATTTCTTATGGGCTTTGTTAGCCATAGCGACATCTCGTTGGGTTTCATCTAAGTGCGTTAGATGTAAGAGACGTTCCTCTTTCATAGAAGTGGCAGGGAGGAGTTCGACAAGAAGTTTGAGGGATGGGATTTCATATTCAATTGGAAGGATTACTTCCAAACCATAGACCAATTGGAAAGGTGTAAATCCAGTAGCAAGTCCTAACATAAGTTTAGTATGCCCACAAGGCCGCAAAAAGAATGAGATGATAGTCTGAATTATTCACCCCTATAATATGTTGCAACATTATTTTGAAAATTTTATTAATTTCCCCAACTTTCTCATTCGCCTGAGGGTAGTAGGGAGTGGAACTTTCATGGGAAAGTCCCAACTTGGCATTCAGTTCAAATATCACGTGATTGCAAAATTTTTTTCCATGGTCCGTAACTACAACTTGCGGAACACCAAACCACACAATGACATGGTTGAACAAAAATAAAGTAGTTGTTTTGCTGGTATTATTTTATGTAGGCATCGACTCAACTAATTTGGTAGAATAATCAACTGCTATGATGATATACCCATGCCCCCCGACCGAGTAAGCCTTACATGTCATGAAATTAATGCCCCATTTCGCAAAAGGACCAACAAGGATAATAGGATGCAAAGGAGTGGGTGAGGCACAAATCTTTCGATCATAAATCTCGCGTGCATGACATGTTTGGACAACAAGGATAGAGTTGCCAAATATGGTAGGCCAGAAGTAACCAACACGTAAAATCTTTTGTGCGATGGCATATCTAGACAAATGGCCACCACATGCCCCCGAATGACATTCATTTAAGACTTTCCCAGCCTCCTTATGAGTGAGGCACCTTTGAAAAATGGTATTGATACCGCAACAAATAGAGAGTGTCAACGATAATAATATAATGTTTGGCTTTATATGGATATGTCGTTGATCATAGTGAGAGTTATTAGAATGGAAATCATGGGCCTGGAGACATATAATAATGTATCCATACCACGGGTCATATGACGCTATCATAAACAATGACTCATCTAGAATAGAATCATTGGATGTTGTTTCAACTCAGAATTGGGAAGGTCGCAAATTAACTGAGCAAAAACTAGGGATTTCTTCAACTTGGATTTGATGAATTCCAAATCGAACTCTTGTAGGATGACAATCCATTTAGATTGTTTGTCCCCCAACAATTTTCGTGAGAGGATGTACATTATGGGTTTGAAATCCGAAATAACCATATTTTTGTGGAGCAGGATGTAATGGAAAAATCTCTGAACAGCTTGAACAACTGCCAAATCTAGCTTCTCAACATGGGAGTACTTGACTTCGGTATCATTGAGATTATAACTCAAGTAATAGATAGGATTTTCATTTCCTACATCATCCTCCTGAACCAATACCATACCAATGGTAGTACTTGCAGTGGCAAGGTACAAGAAATAATCGCGTTGGTAATCAGGGGGTATAACAAAGATGCCTGAATCAGTACATCTTTCAAGGCACTGAACACCTTTTGAGCACGTCATCCTAATGAAAAGGGACCCCTTTTTTAGCAAGTGAGTAAATCCTTTGGTTAGTTTGGCGTTGTTACGGAGGTAAATCCCCTCTGCGGACAGAGGTGGATCCCACTAGCCCCACAGGGGTCTAGCAACAATCAATCACGCTGCATGCAAGTTTCTAGCTATATAATTTAAAAGTCGATCTAGGAGACCAACCTGGGATCCAACGCTTGTGTGTTGTGGGGGGAAGTGTCGCTCCTATCCTCTATCTCCGGCCGGTTGCTATTCGCACATAGATACCTGCACAAGTGAAGAATAACCCACTACAAGAATAAAATCCAAAAAAACATACAGCTATGTACCAGTCAAGCAAGATACAATTCACACATCACCGATGTAACACATGAATGAAACCATAATGACAGTCGCTTTGCATTAAATAGAAATGAGAGAAGAAGTTACAACCACTTAAGGCTTGACACTGTAAAAACTCCTCTAGCTGGGTGGGCAGTCAGTCCGACACGTCTTGCAAAATCACTTTCTATCTCAACAATCCGGCAGCATAACCTTACTTTCAACTTTAGCTCAAAAATATCTCTCTCACACTAGCTTGTTTGCTCTTTTTCTTCTGCCTCCAAAACTGTTAACTAGCCCGTTCATTATGGGGGGACAGGCTTTTATAGGTAAAGGGAGAAGAGATATACATCGTATGTAGACACGTCCTGAGTTTTGGTAATGTCTCATAATAGCCGTTGCCTTGGATAGAAAAGCCGAAACCCGGATGCTTTTGTGGGCTTTTTCCTTCAAGGAACTGAGTGAGTCACAAGGGAAAAAGCATTCTAGCATGCGCTGGCCAAAAATCATGCCCAAATTGTGTGGCGCGGGCCGTGCTCTGGGACAGAGCGCTTATGGGCGCGCCCTCTTTGTAAGGACTGGGCCATTGGCGCGGGGTAATATACTGTGTGCCCGCGCTAATGGGAAAAGGCATTTTCCAAGGCTAATCTTCAGAAGGTGTCTTCAGGGTTATTGAACTTCATACTCAGGAGGCTTCAATGCAAGTGTTTTCAAGTTATGTCACTGGCCACAGGTCCGTAAATGTGTCCTCCAATGTGTGACAGCGGGGGTGCAACAAGGACGGTGACCAACGGTGACAACTTACTGCGTAACAGATGCCCCCTAAAGCATGAGCCTCGAGAGAGAGAGAGAGGTGAAGTGCTTTACAAGATCATATCGAACTGCCGCCGAGAACCTGCATAGAGAGATACAGTATGATAGTTCAAATACATGATGCATGTGGTATGGACACAGCCATCCATTGACAGAGTGTATAATAATCAAGATCCGTAGTATGGACGCAGCCATCTGGTTGGGATCGATGAATAGACTCTGGTATGGTCGCAGCCATCCAGTGA
>APFE031759225.1:1091-12857 GCA_000404065.3 Pinus taeda | reverse complement strand
CGATAATCTACCAGGCTTAACGACGCCGGAACACGTCTCTAGCCTAGACCTCTAAAGTATAAGCGTTAGGTTCCAATGCGTTGTTAGGTTCATTGAAAAATTTTACGTTGATCTTTTAATTAAGTTTCGGTTTGCTGGCCTTAGCGAATGTATTCTCTCGAAAAAGAAACTAAATGAAACAAAACGATGTCCAAATAATTCTGATGCAGCTAATCGATAAGAAAGGAAAAACTCTTTTTTTTTTTTTTTTTGAAACAAAAAGAATTACCACAACATGACTAAATGATAAAACAAAAATAAGCTTTTTCTTTTCTCTTTTCTTTTCTAAAAAAAAAAAAAAATTGATGCACGTAAAGCTTTCAAGAGACGTTCATTGTCGGAAAATTACTTTTAAGGAAACTAATAGCCAGTTTTTCGAAACCAAAAACAACCACCTAACAAGGCAAAAGAAAAACGAGAGTTTCAGGCAACCATGTAAGCTGACCAACAGATCCACAAGGGGGATACACGGGGCAAAAACCAGATCCAAGCAACAGAGGTTGACCAACAGGCTTCTGAACAGGTTTGACCAGTGTGGCGCGACTATGGGCCTGCAACTCGCGCTAAACCGGGGGTAGCGCGAGTTGTCTGAAAACAGATCGCGCTCAGTAGCGCGACTGTGCAGAGGAAAAATGCGCTGGCAGGGAACTGACAGGCAAAAATACAGAGGCGCGACTGTGGGCCTGGAATCCGCGCTAACAAGTGTATAGCGCGAGATGTATGAAGGCAGATCGCGCCCAGTAGCGCGACTGTCAAGAGGAAAAGTGCGCTGTCAGGGAACTGACAGGCAAAAAATACAGAGGCACGACAGAGAGCCTGAAACCCGCGCTAACCAGAATGTAGCGCGAGATGTATGAAAACAGATCGTGCCCAGAAGCGCGACTGTCTAGACGATAAGCGCACTGGCGCGAGCTTGCTTTGAAAAAAAAAGAAAAAGAACTACACAGGGCTAGTGAATGGAAAAATAGTAAGGATTGCAGGCAAAGAAAATGTTCAGATCAGACAATGATAGTAAAAAGACATGCAAAGCAAGACTTATACCATCTAGTTTGTAAATCACCCGGAGATAGACTGAAGGGGCGTTGATCTACTTCACTTCCGCATGGCGGAAGTGTTTCGAAGGCTGCCTGGCCGTTCTTCAGGCTCCGTCCTTGATTTACAAAATCAGACAATATAGCTTAAACAATCAACAGACAAACTCCCCAGTGGAGTCGCCAATTTGTTGCGGAGGTAAATCCCCTCTGCGGACAAAGGTGGATCCCACTAGCCCCACAGGGGTCTAGCAACAATCAATCACGCTGCATGCAAGTTTCTAGCTATATAATTTAAAAGTCGATCTAGGAGACCAACCTGGGATCCAGCGCTTGTGTGTTGTGGGGGGAAGTGTCGCTCCTATCCTCTATCTCCGGCCGGTTGCTATTCGCACATAGGTACCTGCACAAGTGAAGAATAACCCACGACAAGCATAAAATCCAGAAACATACAGCTATGTACCAGTCAAGCAAGATACAATTCACACATCACCGATGTAACACATGAATGAAACCATAATGACAGTCGCTTTGCATTAAATAGAAATGAGAGAAGAAGTTACAACCACTTAAGGCTTGACACTGTAAAAACTCCTCTAGCTGGGTGGGCAGTCAGTCCGACACGTCTTGCAAAATCACTTTCTCTCTCAACAATCCGGCAGCATAACCTTACTTTCAACTTTAGCTCAAAAATATCTTTCTCACACTAGCTTGTTTGCTCTTTTGCTTCTGCCTCCAAAACTGTTAACTAGCCCGTTCATTATGGGGGGACAAGCTTTTATAGGTAAAGGGAGAAGAGATATACATCGTATGTAGACACGTCCTGAGTTTTGGTAATGTCTCATAATAGCCGTTGCCTTGGATAGAAAAGCCGAAACCCGGATGCTTTTGTGGGCTTTTTCCTTCAAGGAACTGAGTGAGTCACAAGGGAAAAAGCATTCTAGCATGCGCTGGCCAAAAATCATGCCCAAATTGTGTGGCGCGGGCCGTGCTCTGGGACAAAGCGCTTATGGGCGCGCCCTCTTCGTAAGGACTGGGCCATTGGCGCGGGGTAATATACTGTATGCCCGCGCTAATGGGAAAAAGGCATTTTCCAAGGCTAATCTTCAGAAGGTGTCTTCAGGGTTTTTGAACTTCATACTCAGGAGGCTTCAATGCAAGTGTTTTCAAGTTATGTCACTAGCCACAGGTCCGTAAATGTGTCCTCCAATGTGTGACAGTGGGGGCGCGACAAGGACGGTGACTGACGGTGACAAATTACTGCGTAACAGGCGTAATTGGGAACAAACCTCTAAAGAAAGTTAGCCTTCCCTTGTAGTCGTTGAATCTAGAGGGAAGAAGGAGCAAGCAGATCAATGATCGCCTAAACATTCAAGGGATCAATACGAATTCCTTGTATTGATATAGCAAATTTGAGAAGATGACCGGAGCTAACACAAAACACACATTTGTGCGGATTGAGTTGAATGCTATAAAGTCTACATCGTAAAACGATGGCCCTAAGATGCATCAGGTGATTATCTCGATGTCGTGAATGAGCAAGAAAATCATCCAAATAAGGTTGTAGATATTTTTGATGCTGTGAAAGGCATAATTCATGGCCCTTTGGAACATAGCCCCAACATTTTTTAATATGAGAGGTAGTTTTTGTACACAAATGTGCCCCGAGGACAAATGAATGCACTGTTATGTTGGTCCTACAGGAGAATGTTGATTTGATTATAGCTGGAGAAACCGTCCATAAATGAAAATATATCGCAACCAACACAATCATCAACGATCTAGTTAATGAACGAGGTGGTATAGTTGTCCTTCGGACAAGCACGATAAATGTTCTGATAATCAATTCACACATGGATTGTTCCCTATTTTTTCATAACAAGAAAATTATTAGACACCCTACCAGTTAAAGGTACAAGATAGATGGAACCAACTCGTAACAGTTTTTCAACTTCAATTTTGATAGCAATAACATTTTTGGGATGAACAAAGTGAAGGTGTTAATGCACTGGTTTAGCATCAGGATACGTTTTAAGTTCATCCACAATGATGTTTGGATCAATACCAGACATTTCTTCATAAGACCAAGCAAAAACATCTCTGAATTCCTGGAGCAAGACACACAGATATGCAATTTTTTTATAATGTCGGGTTTAATTGAAATATTGAGAGGGATGGTCTCTTCAATGTTTGACAAGTTCTTCTCATAATTGACATCGTAAATAGATGCAAAATTCGTAGGTAACTCAATGATATTGGGTCAATAAAACTCATTAATATTGTCCTCGAAGAAATCCAGCAAGGAGGAATGATGAAGACGATCGTCCTATGGTGCATTGTTTGGCATCATAATATCCATGATGCTCTCATCAGTGGAAAACGTACGAGAGAAGGGATCATATGACATACCATAATCTAAAGAACCATCAACCTAATTGATCAAAGAGGAGGGATCAAAATAAGTTTCCCAAGCCAAATGGATGGTTTCGTTATCTAACTCAATGGGGATGAGCAACATACGGTCACCAAAACTATCGATTTTAGATGAATCTAGCACATTCCAGGGATCAACTAGAGTAGTACAAGAAGAGATCATATTAATATAGGTGACCGAAGTAGATTTTTCGTGCAATGAGGGAGGAGTAAGAGGAAAGGTTGCCATGAGAGAGGAATCCTTAAGCAGCCCAACTCCAACATGCTGATACAAGTGATGGGTTTCCCCCACGAGAGGGACACTTCTAGTAACTAAAGAATCAATGGAAAAGAATGTGAGTTGATCGATGCTTACGATATCACTCTTATGAGGAAAAGTGATCATTCAAAAGTATGTGGAAACAACTACAGCCATGGCATAGACCCACATATGATGCAGTAGAAGATTATAATCTAGAGGTCCAATCAATAACTTCGACTTCTACAGATACAATCTTGCCACCTAATTATACCTGCAGAGAATTGAAAATCCCACACGGTCTATAAGTTCTTCCATCAAAAGCTTTCAAAGTGGTCAGTGACTGGCTTAATTGGGGAGAACGAATAACCTTCCAATAAGAGAGGGACAAAATATAGGTTGAGGCACCCTCGTCCACAATGGAATGATGAATATTATTACCGTGAACAACAACTTGGATCATGAAAGCTAGTTGAGTTGGAAGTTGAGGTGTATGGTTCTCATGGTTAAATACTGCTAGGTTGGAATCCGGAGGATCAATACATCCAATTGTCAAAAGCAAAGCCTTATTTTGGGTGGGTCAGTTTCACAACACCTCAAGAGTGGACACATCTTATGGGGCTTGAGCTAGGTCATCAACTATGTTATAATTTTGAGCAACTCTTGCGCGAGGGTTGAATGTCGATTTATGAATAACACCATTGGGAGGCTTTATTGTTAATTCAGTAGGTACGACATTTAAAGTAGAGTCTGATGGAGATGTGGTCGAACTGGTGGGTTAATTAGTATCCTGACCATTCAAAGGATTCATATTACTATAGTCCTTACTTCGGGTAGCCACGAAAATATGTTTTTTAGGTCTAGTGGAGGAAACCATTAAAATAGAATGAGAGGAAGTAGGGTGTTGGGCAACCATATTGGTCTCCTGATTTGGAAATGGGTCTGTCAACACAACTGGTGTAGCAGAGGATTTAAAGAATTGATTCACCTCAGCTCGGTGTGGAAAATCACGAGTGAAATGCTCCTTATTATAGATTAGGCATAGGTAACAAGGTTTCCTCTTCTCTTCAAGAGACTGATTGTTTTGTTTATCCTGTGGAGCATTGTATTTATTTTTCTTGCCTTTTCCTTTCTTCATAATTCCTGGTTGCGGATATTTGCCTTTAGATGATTGAATGAAATTGATCTCAAAAGTAGAAGTTGCAGGTGTGGTAGAAGGGTTTTGAGAAGTGACAACAAGAGTTGAACTAGATGGTTTACTCGTTCGCTGTTGACATGTAGAACCAATCACGCAATAAAAAACATGTGATTCTTTACCAGAAGTTTGAGAAACAATTTTGGTAGGTCGTAGAGCATCTGGTATCTTATCATACAACATGCCAGATTGGGTCTAAATGAGATCCAGGTATTGGGCATGAGAGATCACCTGTTCTTTGGTCACGACTCCGCTTTTAGCTACGTATTTTGTAATAGATGGAACTAGATACTTTGTGAACCATTCAACTAACAATTGATCAGGAATGAAAGTCTTAACCTAATGAAGACAATGTCGCCACTCATGAATATGCTCAGAGATGTGAGTGGCCTTACTCTATTTAAAATTGGTTAAGAGTTCTTTTTCAGTTTCATATCTGATGGGCTACTGTAAATAAGTTAGGAATGTAGTAGCTAAGGCAGTAAAGTTATCAAATGAAGCTCGAGGTAATTCTATGTACCATTTATCTGTCATACGAGTGAGTGTATGCTGGAAAATATGCAAACGAACATAATCATCATTGAGGGAGTTCGAAGAACACCACAAATTATTGAATTTCCATGATATCATGTCTATGTTAGACTCTTAGAATCTTTGATGCTACCAAACCAAGAACCTAAAAAAGAACTACTTTGCATAGCGAAAAATATAAAGCAGTAAATCATATATGCACAAGTATAAACATTTTTTAACAAAATATTGTACAATAATGTACAACCCAATGTTCGTTATATTAAGCCAATTTGAATAATACAAAATTCTATGGTATACAAGATACAATGACAAACATGCTACACATACTCTATGTCATATCTTGTCCTATTGGTCCTTCGCTTCTGTACTTCTCTCTAGCTACCCCTTACTCCTTCAAAGGAAAACTCATAGAGACTCCAGGAGGGCTACCTCCTATCATTGCTGCAAGTCACATCTGCTACAATGAACATGGGATGATCTAATTTGCTCTCTAGGTTGGCCAATACCTGAGATCCAATGTGCCAATCTAGAAGTCACTTTTGTCCATCAAAGTGTTGCACATTAGGCTCGAAACTTCACCCAATCACACACCAAAAAATGTCCTTCTTGTATGCTTATATAGGGCTACTTTGGGTAGCCAAAACGCTGCCCTCCACTAGTCCAATGGCTCCCAACTCTTCAATGTGAAATCTGCTCCTTGTTGAAGTCTACCAATCAACTTCAACTCATGGCTTCCACAGGTTGCAAAAAATGTCCCACCCAAACTTATATGATATTAGGATCCAATGCAATGAAAAACTCAATCAAACACACCTTTTGACTATTGTTCCAAACTAAAGTGAATTTTTGTGATGAGGCTGCCTAGTTAGGGCTTCCAACAACCACTTGTCAGCACACTCATTCACCCTCAACAAGCCTCCTACAACTGCGACATAGTCTCATTTCCTTGTTGTTGTCAAAAATTTGAATATAGGGCTAAAACCAACCCCTATACTCACCCAACAACCCACTGTTTGAAGATTGGGCTACATGCAATGTCTCCTGTGCAATCCGCTACCAAAATAAGAGTTGAACCTTACCACAAACAACCCAAAAATAGTCTCCTATAATGCGACTTCACTGCTAGTTCATTTGCACTTCAAAATAGTCATGAGAATGACCCTAATTTCCTTCCCTTCCTCACTAAATTTTCCCTAACCTGTGGCCCTAAAAAAGAGACCCTTCTTTTCCTTGAATGAGCTTCCTGCTCCTTCTAAGTTGCCTTATATTTCTCTTTGGATGTGTGAAATGACACTCCAATCACCTATTATTTATATGCATAAGAAGGATTCCTCTAATGTCCAAAATAGGGCTTGACAAGCTGTCAAGAGGCTTATTAACATCAAGCCGACCTTAACTCATTATGCGTAAACCCACTTCTGGACTTCAAAATTTCACAACTCCATTTCTATAACTCAGAATCAGATGTTTTTCATTGCATCAGATTTGTCTCAACGAGAGCTATCATCCTCATCCATCGAATGTCAAAATGTGTCCATGGTTTTGGCCCAAATCATGGTGGGTTAAAAACACCAATCTTGGGTTCCAAGCCCACAAGTGACTCTTGTGGCGCTTTTCCCTCTAAACCCTGAACCCTAGGGCTTGGAGTACCTTGAAAGCTACTAAAAAATCAACACTCCCTCTTAGAGAGGGAAGTGATTCCAAGGGTAGGAAGTAACTCATCATCATCATAACTACTCACAACACTAGCCCAACTCTTGGTACTCACCACTGCAACAATCCCTGTAGCATGAACTACGACTCTCTCAGAAGTGTTGCTATCACTAGAAGCATCCTTCTTCTTCTTCTTCTTCTAAAATGCCTTCCATTCCATCCATGATTCCTTCTTGGAAGATGTGGAAGCACCCTTGCTTCCCATTGAGCATGTGCTCTTCTTGGGTTGCAAAGTCTCCTTCTAAATATGCAAGCTCCCACACAACTCCCTCTAAGCCTCTTGGACCTGGACCTTCTTTTTGGGAACCTGTAACTGCCCCTCTAAAGCCTGCACCTACTGCTTCTTATTCTTCCCATGATCCATAAGCTTTCCTGTTAGCCTATATAAACCGTGCTCTCTAACTCCAAGCACAATCCCATCGAAGTTAGAGCCTCTAGGGTTGAGTATTGCCTTCCCATCCTAGAACAAGACCTCAAACCCTTTATTCTCGAACACTGAGATAGAAATCACGTTATATCTAAGCTCTGGTACAAATAATACATCCTAGACCTGCATCACTCATCATGTATCCATCCTAAATGGCACAATTCCTGATCCTAGGATCTCCTTGTGACTTTTTTCGCCTAACACCATGTGCAGCTCTGACTCCCATTCAGCTAGAGTCTCGAAAACCTCTGTGACCTTGTCATATGTTTCGATGCACCACTTTCTACGTACCATCCATCCTCATCAAGAGTACCTTGTGAGAAATGAGAGTTCATATTAAAGTCCTCCTCCTCCAACCTCCTAGTGAAAGCATCTATCTCAACAAAAGTGGCAACACCGACAAGTTGATTTCCTTTCTTATTCTCGTCATATCCCTTATTCTTCAATGGAAATCTCGACGAAAAATGACCCATCTTGCCACAGTTGAAACACTTGAATTTACTCAAGTCCTTCTTCTACTTACCCTTCATTTGCACTACAAGTTCCATGTCATCCTTTGAATCTCTGTTCTTCGAATGAAGATCCTCATCTCGCAACTCTTCCTGAATGAAGTCGTCCCACAACCTATTCCAATCTGGGAACTTCTCTCTGGAAATAACCCCTTTGATGAAGGCTTCCATTCCTCGGTGAACCATTTCAATCACCATATTAGAATCTGAAATAGTCACACTGACAACATTAAGCTCATCTTTGACTTGAGACAACCTCATCATATACAAAGTCACTCCACCTTGTATCATCTTGGTGAACTTAAACTTATATTGCAATACTAATACCTAGTTCTCGTTCTTATTCTGGAACAAATTCTAAAGAGCCATTCACATCCCATATGCAGTGTTCTTCCCAGACAAATGAGGTATTAGGGGATACTTCAAACCATCAAGGATGATCAATCTTTCCCTCCTATCCAAATCCTCGTACACTTCCAACTCCTTTGTGTATAGTGGCTTCTTGATGGATTTCTCTGTGAACTCCCAAATCCTGTTGAACTGCAAGACCAACTTGATCCTTTCCTTGCATGGAATATAGTTAGACAACCCCTGCAACCTGCCCTCATACTAGATACCAGCCTGAAACTTCGACATTGTCATCTACAAGGTGACCAACTCCCTCTTAAGTTATACTTTCGCTTTGCACTCTCTGATTCACTGACTTCCAAAGTAGCTCATACACGCTCTGATACAATGTTGAATTTACACGATCTTAGGTCTATGTTACAATTTTAGAATCTTTGGTTCTACCAAACCAAGAATTTCAACAAGAACTACTTTTTAAAGCGGAACATATAAAGTAGTAAATCATATATGCACAAGTATACACAATTTTTAACAAAATATTGCACAATAATGTACTAACCAATCTTCGTTATACTAAACCAATCTGAATAATACAACAGTCTATGGTATATAAGACACAATGAAAAACATGATGCATAGAATCTATGTCGTATCTTGTCCCACTGGTCCTTCACTTTTGTACTGTGATCTAGCCACGCCTTAGTCCTTCAAAGAAAAACTCATAGAGGCTCCAAGAGGGCTACCTCCTATCACTGCTATAAGTCGTGTCTGCTACAATGAACACAGGTTGATCCAATCTGCTATCTAGGCTGGCCAATACTTGAGCTCCAATATGCCAATGTAGCTGTAACACGCTCCTCCCACATCCACGCAAGTAACCATGCCCACCATGGTCAACATGAGACGAGAGGCTGCTATGATCAGATTCAACCTCCTATGTGACCTTAAGGAAGTGGAATCAACAGAAACATCAAACACAATCATCCAACAACAACTTCAGAATCCTCAGGAGACATGTTATCCACTCAGATTGCATGTCCCTGGATCCCATTGTTGTTTTGTATCTCTTAGGCCATAGTTACTCTCATGCTATGGAAAAGGGAGTGACCAGAGACACAAAGTATCTCTCACAGGCTTGCCTGCCAATGAATAGAGACCAAAGTTGTTAAATCTGTGCCAACAACCCCCAGAATTAAACCATTTTTCAGGCCCCGAGCCTAGGCCACTACCCAGAATGGAGTGATAGCCTATAATTAGTAAAAATACGGGAAAAAAATGATGCAAAAGCAATAAGATGAACAAGACCATAACCAAACCCCTACTAGCCATGACAGGAATTTCATCAAACATATCATCAACATTTAACCTAAAGGTATAAGCAATAGAATTAAGTGTAGGTATCTCATACTTATTTGAGAATTGCTATGAATCATTGTTCCCTCTTGTCAATTGCTGCATTATCATCTATTACTAGCCATAGATACACTATCCATTCATTTACAAGTAAAAACATGTGTGAGAGCCATACATAGTTGTTGTCATAAAATATACATATAACCAACATAATAGGAACATAATTAACATAAACATATCAGCAATCAAAATCCACATATACATCAATACATTTGCACATGGAAATCAAGGGAATGGATTTCTCATTAATGAATGCAATGAACCAACTGGAGATGGGACTACCATGTTCCACCCAACCATAGAATGACTGAGCCAAATCTCTCTCCATCCATTCACCCCTACGCCATATTCCAAGCATGAATGTGGGACTCAAACCAAAATAACCAACTAGGGCATACTGAGGCTAAACCACGTCACCCTCATCAACAAAAACCAGGATTTACTGTAATCCATTCCAGATCACTAGGCGAACACAATGAACACATCATGACATGATTTACCGTGATCTCCACCCGATCACTAGGCCAAACAAGCATGGACGCCACTAGATTTATCTGTTGGAAATAATACTGAGAGGGGGGGGTTGTTGCGGAGGTAAATCCCCTCTGCGGACAGAGGTGGATCCCACTAGCCCCACAGGGGTCTAGCAACAATCAATCACGCTGCATGCAAGTTTCTAGCTATATAATTTAAAAGTTGATCTAGGAGACCAACCTGGGATCCAACGCTTGTGTGTTGTGGGGGGAAGTGTCGCTCCTATCCTCTATCTCCGGCCGGTTGCTACTCGCACATAGATACCTGCACAAGTGAAGAATAACCCACAACAAGCATAAAATCCAAAAACATACAGCTATGTACCAGTCAAGCAAGATACAATTCACACATCACCGATGTAACACATGAATGAAACCATAATGACAGTCGCTTTGCATTAAATAGAAATGAGAGAAGAAGTTACAACCACTTAAGGCTTGACACTGTAAAACTCCTCTAGCTGGGTGGGCAGTCAGTCCGACACGTCTTGCAAAATCACTTTCTCTCTCAACAATCCGGCAGCATAACCTTACTTTCAACTTTAGCTCAAAAATATCTCTCTCACACTAGCTTGTTTGCTCTTTTGCTTCTACCTCCAAAACTGTTAACTAGCCCGTTCATTATGGGGGGACCAGGCTTTTATAGGTAAAGGGAGAAGAGATATACATTGTATGTAGACACATTCTGAGTTTTGGTAATGTCTCATAATAGCCATTGCCTTGGATAGAAAAGCCGAAACCCAGATGCTTTTGTGGGCTTTTTCCTTCAAGGAACTGAGTGAGTCGCAAGGGAAAAAGCATTCTAGCATGCGCTGGCCAAAAATCATGCCTAATTTGTGTGGCGCGGGCCGTGCTCTGGTACAGAGCGCTTATGGGCGCGCCCTCTTTGTAAGGACTGAGCCATTGGCACGGGGTAATACACTGTGGGCCCGCGCTAATGGGAAAAAGGCATTTTCCAAGGCTAATCTTCAGAAGGTGTCTTCAGGGTTATTGAACTTCATACTCAGGAGGCTTCAATGCAAGTGTTTTCAAGTTATGTCACTGGCCGCAGGTCCGTAAATGTGTCCTCCAATGTGTGACAGTGGGGGCGCGACAAGGACGGCGACTGACGGTGACAAATTACTGCGTAACAGATGCCCCCTAAAGCATGAGCCTTGAGAAAGAGAGAGAGGTGAAGTGCTTTACAAGATCATATCGAACTGCCGCCGAGAACCTGCATAGAGAGATACAGTATGATAGTTAAAATACATGAAGTATGTGGTATGGACGCAGCCATCCATTGACAGAGTGTATAATAATCAAGATCCGTAGTATGGACGCAGCCATCTAGTTGGGATCGATGAATAGACTCCG
>APFE031759222.1:0-11864 GCA_000404065.3 Pinus taeda | reverse complement strand
ATGACCATCCTGTAAGCTTGTACAATGATTCAGAATGGTACACTAGCCAGTAAATTGAGTCTGACTAGTAGATTCGAATCGAAGGAAATGACTAGGTTGCTTGGAGGTGGGACCGAATAGACAGCCATATATGACTCTAAAAAACTTCCTTCCTGTGGTGAAGGAATGGGTAGATTACCCCCATGTTAATCAGAGTCTTTGTTTACAAAGATAATTTGAACGGTGTCGTTCTCATTCTCTCCATTGACTGTATCATCTAAAGGTGGACCTTCTAAAGGCAAGACCGGGTCAATTGTCACGTCAACCTTTTGAATTTCCTCTGGTGTGGATTCAGAGGGTTTATCTTCAATGATAGATCCTTCTACTGACCATAATGGCATGTCAGTTAGATTTTCAACTAGTGATGGACTCGGCAAGAGATTCCTATATCTAGGAGGAAGCCATAGCAGTGAAGTAGGACAGTTATCCAAAACACTTTTAGCTTTGTCTAGGAAGATACAACGGTGGATGACGTGATCGCCTTCACAAAGTTTACAAGGAAATTTACATTTCCTTTTATGTCCAAATACTTCTCTTTCACTGGTTGATGGTGTACTTTCAACATGATCACCAGAGGCTGACAACACTGGATTGTGGAAATGAGGAGACCAGTCCCTTAAGATCTGAGGGATGCAAGGATAATCTCGATGATAGTGGTCTCATTTGCAAATGACACATGGAGATTTAGGTTTAGATGGTGCAGTGCATGGATTTTCGCTAGATCACACATGGTTGCCCCCTTTTGCTTTTGGCTCCTTATTCTTCTTTTCCTTTTTCTCCTTCCGCTTCTTCTTCTTCTCAGTTACTTGATCTTTAGCTTTACCAGCTTCATCAAGTGAAGATGAAGGAGGAGAGGGAGAAATGGATGAAGTAGAAGGTTGGGGAGTAAATCTAGTATCATCCAGTAGCTGATTTGATTGCTCAGGAATCACGGTGGTTTGAACGATAGAGGTCGAGAAGAGACATATTGGCAAGCCGATTCTCAATCCTGGAAGTGACAATGTAGCCATATGAGGTGCACCAACATCTCCCCAAGAGGAGAAGGGAATAGGATCTCCTCCAAGGGGAACCCCCTCGTTGGTGGACTCCATTTTCTTAACCTAAGATCAACAAGGGAACAGTGACGTTATTCCGAATAAAATAAATTTTAAACGCTTTGATACAACTTGTTTTTTCAATTTTTAAGAGTCAAGAAAAAACAAAATATGACTCTAGTCGCCTTCGATTTTTAATGAGCCTGAAGTGACAAGTGCTCAGATGGACCTTTTCCTTTACGGAGTCTAAGAAGGAAAGAAAGAGACTACTCTGGAAATCTAGACAGATGGATTACCAAACCAATCCCAAAACTGGAGAATACTTTTTACGGTATGGCAGTCAATCTTCCCGAATGTTGTGTTCAGTGCATTACGATCAATAGGGCGGTAGACACAACTTCCTAAGGATAAAGGTTATAGCCTATTGTGGTCTCCCAATATATACTCGACAGTACGTGGGAGCACAAGTCTGTATTGGCACTTGTCGTCTCAAAGAGGAGGAATCACCCAACCAACAATGAAAGCCATAGTTACCAGGCTTTATGACACTAGAATACGTCTCTAGCCTAGACTTCTAAATATTGTGTGTTAGATTCCAAAGCGTTTTTATGTTCATTGAATTTATTTTACAGTTGATATTGATTAAGAAATTTTCCTTTCAAGTTCACCACGTGATGTAGATATACAATTCCTAAAATGCAATGTAAGATGATATACAATCGTTTAATCTTCTTTTTTCAATGAAAATCCTAGCTACTAAGGAAAGAGCACTGAGGTTCTTTCAAAATAGAGCACAGAGCACAGACTAGATGCACTATCCTAAATCAAATCAACAAGCAGTCTAAATGCAAATGCACATGAATGTATTTGTTTTTATCCTTCTTAATGTGTGAATGATAGAAGAATGTTAAGTACAAATATGAATTATCTTTTCAAAGCGACAATACTAACAATTTTTCTTCAAAATACGAAAGGAAGATAATGACGAAACTTTGCGATTTTGAATTGAAAACTGCTTTCGACAATTGAAAGACCACTAATTCAAATCAAATACAAGAGTAACAGTATAATCGACTATCAATAACAATACGATTATTTTCTATGATTGAAAACAACACTTGCGACACTTCCAAATCAATAAACGACAGTTCGATTATGCTACTTCTTTGTAAAAGAGAACTGAAAATGGTGCACAATACATAAAAACATTCACGGTTATTTGCACAATGGAGGTGGAATGATGGAAAGGAAGGGGGTTTCAACAGTGGTATAGTGATCACAGACAGAAAAATTCCTGAATAGAGCTGAAGAGAGTGAAGAAAAACCAAAGTTTGAAGGCAAAATTAGCCTTTTCTGACCATCACACCTGTTACATAGGGAATCCAGTATGCATCTCACCTATTGCACATAGGAGGTGCAATGTATACAAAATTCCTTGAAGAGAGGGTTTGATGGTACCAGTGCGAGACTTTTCCTTGGTCTTTGGTCCCTGTTTGCAGCTTAGTTCAAGGATCTAGGCCAAGCAAGTGATGTTCAGTAAATATAAATCACAGGGGTTGTCCTAATGAGGTTACTAGAGCCACCACTAGGGCAATTAGAGGGTTTGCAAAATCGATTTCTCAGTTTATAAACAAAACCTGAAGATAGACTGAAGTAGCATTGATCTACTTTGCACTTGCATAGAAAATGCAGTTTGAAGGCTAGCTGGCTTGACTTTAGGCTCCATCTGTAAGTTTATAAAACAAACAAATATAGACAAGAAAACAATCTATTCGCTCCCTAGTCGAGTCGAAATTTTGTTATCCCGAAATCTAGTGTCCACTCAGAGTTGCTAGTCCCACTAATACTGGTAACTATCTTAGAAACAAAAAAACTAAAACTACTTTCGCTTTCCTTTATGAGAAGTAGATAAGAGGGTAATAAAGGACACCAACCTCAGTCTTGTGCTTGGTTCCTTGCTTGGTTCCCCTCCCATCTGACAGATCCTTGCCACTCTTCCTTCGTCTACCCAGCTTCAAAGAGCACTTGCAGAATCAAAGTAGCATAATACTATCAAAGAATAGATATATACAGTCATAAACAATATAGGACCAGATATATATTGACCACACCAATGCATATATCATCAAACATATAAGAATGTGGAGGAAAACTTGAATAGATTTATTAATATCAAGAATATCAAAGAGGATTACAACCAATTATTCTGACCCAGCATCATCGTCGAGCATGAAAGCCCTTCTTCACCTCATGTAAAGCTTAGATCACGCAACACTATGATGTTGCACCAGGAAACCAACAACACTTCCTTACAAGATAGAAGATTCCAACCTCTGGATCTCTGTGATGAGGGATCCATATATAGATGATCGTAAGGGGGTGAGTCAACTTCTAGGATTTTGATTAATGTCCTCTCTCTGATAGTTCTTGATTCCACTTGGATATTGATGATCTTTTACTCATCCCTGGGCGAATTCAGAGAGGCAAGTGTCAGAGGAGAAGTTTCTGGAATATTCCATGATCCTCCACCTCACAAACAATCTCTGCCATTTGTCCATTCTTGCCCATCGCACCCTACATAAGGGCTTTCCAGTATGCATCGCACCCTTTACACTGAACAGGTGAGATGCATCCCACCTTCTGCACTGGGCATTCTGTATGGTGCAGTTTTGACTAGTTCTAAGTAGTTTTCTATGCAGAACTTCTGGAAGATGATGTAATCAGCTGACCTTGTTCTTTTAGTGTGTGAAGCAACACTTTTAGGGACATAGGATCCCTTGGTTTATCGACATATATGGTTGGGGTTTCAGTTCCCAAAAATGTCTATAACAATTATGCAAGTAGTAAGTTTGATTTCTAAACGCATGCAAAGTCAAAGGAAGATTTTTTTTCAAAATAGGATTTCTTTTTTTAAGGTGCTTCTGTGGAACAAGAAATTTTGGAATTTAGTGTACTTCAATAAATAATTTTTGCTTAGTTGGTTACATAGCTAGTTATTGGTTTGGAATATTTGATGATAGAAAAACAATTTGCGTTATGTTTTCAATCTTAGATGAAGCGTAGTATCAGGGTCTTGAAAGAAATAACCAAATATTTCATTATCTTTGAAAGAGGAAGATTACGTTGTATTGGCAACAACAACATGATGGGAAATTTGGCTGAAGATAATCTTAACAAATCTAAAGCAACGTTAGGTCCCTATACTACTATTGTAACCCCTTATTGTTATTATTGCAACCCCCTTATTATATTGTTGGCCCATATATTCCCCATATTATTATTATTATTCCCCATAGAAACCCATTATTTTTATTATTGTGCCCTTACATTATTATTATTATGCAACTTTGATTATATTATGACCCCTTAGACTCCTATATATAGAAAGGAGGTCTTGTCATTTGTATCATCCAAGAATTTTTCATTTCTATAATGTAAAGGAGGGTTCCCCCTCGAAGAGGCTTATTTGAAAGGCGTTTATCTATCTTTTCTCTCTTTTTGTGAGCTGCTTTCATAACATTTGGTATCAGAGCTTTGGATTCTATGGTTTTGCTGCTCCAAATAGGTCATCATGGAATTTTCACTATAAATTTCTTTCTGCGATGTTTTAGAAGCTAAAAAAAACCCATTTGATCTATAATAATTCTCAACTTTTGGTCCGAATTTCAGAGTTTTGTCTCGCTATATTTTTGGTGATACGATCTGAGGAAGTAATGGTTTTTGCAGACTCACAAATTACATTCCAAACAGGTGAATTCGGAAAAATTATCATAACTTTTATTTTGAGCATCAAATTTACATTTCGTAAGAAGTTTCAAAAATAGGACAGTCTATGCTTTTTTGTATATTAGCTTTAAGTACTAAGGTTGAAATAATGACACCTCGAACTTCTTACAAGTTCACTCGGTTGAACTAGTCTATAATCACCTCACCATGTGAGATTTGGCATAACTCTTCCTTGGAGAATCCAATCTTGATCAGACTTATGAGGTTAGAAAGAGGACTCAAAGGGCTATTGAAATACATGATTTCAAATATTCGAGATCTGTAGTTAAAGAGACACAACAGATACAATATCGAGATCTTACAAAGTGAAAGAAAAGGATTGTAGTTTTTTTAATTTTGCATAAGATTGGTTTGAAAAAATAGTTTGAAGGAATTCAAAGTGAATAGTGAAGAATTATTAGCGTTAGTTGATGCCTCAAAGAAAGAAAATGGAAACACCTAGTAAGCAACCTAAAAGCTCTAGCATGACTCGTGAAGAAGAGGAAGAAATGCAACATGATACATCAAAATTACAATACCAAGTACAACAAATTTCACTCTCACAAAAGTTAACTAAAGCCAAGATGAATGGTGTGGAAGCTAATATGAATGGTATGCAAGTTAAGATGAATGGCATGGAAGTTAATATGGATGAAATGGAAGCTAACATGAATGGCATGGATGCTAATATGATGGCATGGATGCTAAGATGGAAGAATTGAAGATAAATTTTAATAAGTTGCTACAAGAAATGGTTACTAATGGTGAAAGGGTAGTAAAGGAAACTCATGATCAGAACAAAATAAATGTTAATCATGATTTCATAGACTATAGTGTTGGATTGAAGGTGCACCATGTTCCAAAAATTTATATGAGGAAGTTTGATGGCAAGGATCTCGGAACATGGATAGTACAGTTGGAGCAATTTTTTGATCTCCATAATGTGAAAAACACACAAAAGGTACATATTGCAACTTTATATTTGGAACCAAATTAGTTTTCATGGTATCGATGGCTTTTATCTCATAAACAAATTATCACTTGTGAAATTTTTACAGAAGAAATGATAGTACATTATGAGGATACAAAAAGCAACACCTTTTTTAGCCAATTGATAGATCTCAAAGAGAAGAGTTTAATGATGGAGCACATTGAGGAGTTCCAAAAATTGAACATAAGGGTAAAAGATATTATAGAGGAGCATAGTATTGAGGTTCTCATATGGATTTTAAAGGATAATATCCAACATGAGGTTCGCCTTTGGGAACTTGATTCATTAGAGAAGGCATTCAGGTTAGCAAGAAAAATGCAAAGAAAAATTATGGAAATGAGGAGGCCTAAATTGCGTGCATACGTTGTTATATGAAGACAAGCTTGCGTATATGCTATTTTGAATTTCTGAACTAGCATGTATACGCCCGTTTTCTGTACTAAACCTAAATACAGATTTGTAAAAGATGATTTAACCTTTACAATTATTCAGACATAAGTTATACCCAAATCATCAAATTTACAGATTACAACATGCGCCAATTATTAAGATAAAAGATCAAAACCACATAAAGATACTTCTTTTCAAGCTTTAAGATCTTGACCCATCAATAGAACTTATCCTTCTTCAAGCGCTCAAGTTCCTCCTTGATTAAGATCCAACAATGCACCATAACCCAATGATCAGTGTTCTAGATCTTCTTCTCCATAAGATATTTAATACTTGAGTGACATTTCCTAATGATCTCCTCCACCTTTTATAGTCTTAGGCCTTACTCAATACCATGGTCCAAAACCACTTAGAAGTAGTACCTTGGACCAAATACATGGGGTCAACACTTTTGTCAAGATACCTTGAATCAATACCATGGGCCAAAATACCAGGGACTAGATACCATGGACCAAAACCAAATTTTCCCACATGTACGTGCTTTTCCTTGCATGAAATTGCATGCATACGCATACGCACTTTTGGATCAGCGATCCCATGTGTATACGCGGCTTGGTTAAGTGGAATCTACGTATATCTCTTCTTCCTTCATTATAAGAGCATGAACTATGATCTTTCATCTGAGTGAGTTGCCATCAAGGACAACACCTGTGTCATAGTGCCAAACCTGTGTCATAATGACAACAATCTCCCCCTGTGGACTTGATGGCAACCCCAAGTCACTCTCCCCCTTTGTCATCAAGGGAAGATGGTTATGTTCCCCTTGAGTACATGCTGAAATATATGATCTGCTGAAGAGTGTTGTCTATGCTCCCCCTGTCTATAAGCAAGGTTTGGAAAAATATGTTCTACAACAAGAACATGACTCTATACATAATAAATGACCTTCCTATCACCAAGGATTCATACATGCATCCATTTCCCAACCAAGTGGGGATATACCAATATTGAATCATCCACCCAACCAAGTGGGGATATTCCAAAATTTTATACATGATAAAACATCATCCATCCCAGGCATAGTGGGGAAACAAAATAAGTTGTTACATGACCTTGATAATAAAATATATAAATGACATAGAGACAAAATATCTAAAACAAGACTGTGATAGTCATCAACAACCAACTATCATCAACAACATCTGTCAATCATCATCCAGACCAGCAACCATGATCTCCCTTTGCACCTATTCCACCTGAAACAAAATAGCTGTGAAATTGTACCAAGATCTTCTAAGATTATGCCAACAACGCGTTATTAGAACTATATGCTCCCCCTGAACCTATGCTAGATGGTCTCTGTCAAACCCATATCAGACTCTTTCCATCTCGAGTCTGGCCCATTGTTTTTTCTTAAACCAACATATATGCCCCTGTATCCATATAAACTGGCGTATGTATGCGGATGCTCTTCATGAAACTCGCATACAACCACTTTTCTCTGAAACATATAAGTGTCAACAATAAGATGATGCATCAACTACTCCCAGCTTCTATCTGAGGTATTCAAATGTCTCCCTATGCAGTGTTTTGGTGAATATATCAGAAACCTGTTCCTTGGAGGGAACATACTCCAATTTCACCTTTTGTTCAAGCACTTGTTCCCGAACAAAATGATATTTGATAGGTAGTGCTTGGTCTTTCAATGCATGATGGGATTCTTTGAAATACTAATTGCACTTGTATTATCACATAGAATGGAGATAGGTGGAGTGCATGTGATCTAAATGTCTTGCAATGTTTGCATCATCCAAAGGAGTTGTGTGAAACAAGATGCAGCAGCCACATATTCTGCTTCAGCTATAGATAATGCAATTGAAATTTGTTTCTTGCCGAACCAAGGTACTAATCTGGACCCCATATAAAATGCACTACCACTAGTGCTTTTTCTGTCGTCCACGCTTTATGCCCAATCTGCTTCTGTATATGCATGAAGTTTAAGATTTATATCCCTCAAATACCATAAACCAAAATTTTGAGTTCCTTGAAGATATTTGAAGATCCTTTTGACTGCATGAAGGTGTGCTTGCTTTGGATTTGCTTGGAATCTTCCAACTATTCCTACTGCATGCATGATGTGTAGTCAGGTACCTGTTAGATAGAGAACACTACCAATCATGGATTTATACGTTGGTTGACGTACAACTGCTGATTCATCATTTGTGCTGAGGCTGCATCCTATTACCATAGGAGTACATAATGGTTTAGATTCTTCCATGCCATATTTCTTCAAGATCTTCTTGAGGTACTTGGTTTGTGATAGAATAATACCATCTTTATTTTGTTGAACTTGTAAACCAAGAAAATATGTGATCTCACCAAGAAGGAACATTTGAAATTATTTTTGCATTTCCAAAGCAAAGTTTTGACTCATGGCTTCTTCATTACTCACAAAAATGATATCATCAACATACGCAACAAGTATTAGAAATTTATCATTGTCAATGTTTATATATAGATTGCTATCAACTGATCCTTTTGAAAAACCTTGTTGATGAAGGTATTTTTCAAGACGATAATACCAGGCCCTTGGAGATTGTTTTAGACCATAGAGAGCTTTTCTGAGTCTGCATAAAAGTTTTGGATCATTTCCAAGGATCAATCAGTCTATTTGCTCAATATAAACTTCTTCTTCTAGATCTCCGCTAAGAAAGGCAAACTTCACATCCATTTGATATACTTTGAACTTCTGAAAGCTAAATAGAGCAAGGAACATTCTTATGGCTTCTAGTCTAGCAACAAGTGAAAAATTCTCTTCAAAGTCTAGACCTTCTTGTTGAGCATACCCTTTACAAACAAGTCTGGCCTTGTTTCTAATAACTTATCCATTTTCGCTTAGCTTGTTTTTGAATATCCATTTGGTTCCTATGACATTCTTATCATGAGGTCTAGGAACTAATTCCCAAGTATTATTCTTTCCAATTTTCTCAAGCTCTTCATTCACGGCCTTGACCCAGAATTCATCTTTGCATGCTTCAAGTACGTTTTGTGGTTCAATGGAGGAAAGCAATGTTAGATAGCTTGAAGGTTCTTTGATAGTTCGTCTTTTCTATACACCTGCCTCTTTTTGTCCCAAAATTTGAGTCTCTAGATGATTTTTCTGAAAATATCTAGATGGAGTCCTTTCTTCTACCATTATTTGCTCTTTTGCTGCTTCATTGGTTTCTTCTTGTTCAACATTAATCTGAGCTGATGTGGAGGGATAATCCTCATCTTCTTCCCAGTCTTCAGTTTTTACCTGCTTCATCAACCACAACATCAATACTTTCAACAATTTTCCTTAGTATTTTATTATTACTTTGGGAAGAGTAACCAAGGAGAATGCCTTCATCTACTCTAGGTTCAAACTTGCCAAGTTTTTCATCAGTCCTTTTTGATGTAACATTTACTTCCAAAAACTTTGAAGTATTTTACAGTAGGAGTCTTACCATACTAAATTTCATGAGGAGTTTGAGTGTTGTTTACCCGGACATTTGTTTTGTTGAGAATAGTGATGGCAGCAAATGTAGATTCTCCCCAGAAGGTTGCAGTAGTTCTAGACTCATCTAGCATAGCTCAAGCCATTTATTTAATAGTTCTATTCATCCTTTCTACCACTCCATTTTGTTGAGGAGTCCTTGCAGTAGAGAATTCCCTTCTTATTGCATGTTCTTCACAGAAGTTGAAGAATTCATCCAAGGTAATTTCCCCTCCTCGATCAGACCCGAGGCATTTGATTTTGTGATATGACTCATTTTCAACCAAAGCTTTGAAGGCTTTGAATTTTTCAAATGCTTCATCTTTATGCTTTAGAAGTCCTGTCCAGAACATTCTGGAAAATTCGTCAATGAACAATATAAAGTATTCTTCTCGACGAGGTGAATTTTTCCTTGATGGACCACATAAATCATTGTGGATGAGTTAAAGAGGCTTACCGGCTGATCCATCCTTCTGAGGAAAATGTGCTCTTGTTTGCTTACCAAATATACATGATTTGAATATTGTATTTTCTGGAATTTTGATGTTAGGAAGATGGTGAAGATCCTGAAATTTACATGCTTTCCTTATCTGAGGTAAGCACAGATGCCCCAATCTTCTGTGCCATAGCCATTCTTCATCATTGTGGCTGAGATAGCATTATTTTTGTCCTCCCTTGAGTATGTATAAATTATTTGGAGTTCTTATGCCTTTGATCATTGTTTCTTTTATATCAAGCTCATGAACAATGCATCCATTTTATCGAAATACTACCTCATTTCCTTGATCACAGATTTGACTAACACTCAATAGATTATTCTTTAAACCATCAACATACATAACATTCCAAGTTTTAAACTTTTCTATCAAGAGAATAGTGCCTTTACCTTTTATGACTGTAGGCGTACTATTTCGAAATGAGACCTTCCTTTTCTTTTCTAAGGCACTGTATGACTGAAGTTTTTCTTTATCAGCTGTTAGGTGTTTCCAGAATCCACTGTCGATGTACCATTGATTTTCTTGTCCTTCTGCACATAAGGCTATACCACATCTTTCGATTTGCAGTTCTTTCTTTCTCCATGTTTTGGGACCCAATGAAGCTTGCTCCTTCTCAAATGTTTGCCAAAATTTAATCCTGCATTCAAAGTCTTCATGACCGAAGTTGTTAAAGATACTGCATTCTATTTCATTTTCAAGAGAGGAGAAGTTATTGTATGTCCTTTTCATGATCCGAGTCACATTCCTTTGATTTCGTGCTTCTCTAGTCATGATGGTCTTGTAAGCAACACATTGAGCAACTTTGTGTCCAAAGCTATCACAAGAAAAATGTTGGCCATTAAACAAATTCCTGCGATTATTGAATCTATTGACCTGATGATTGTAGTTTCCATTGACATCCATTCTTGAAGAAAATTGAGAATGATTTACTTATGGTTGGTGATAGCTTCTATTCATCCTTGAAGTAGATTGAACTCGAGTTACCCGGTGATTTGCCTTAAGCCTCTACTGACAATTGTCAATCTGTTCATTTCTCCTTGCTGCATCAAGATATATTTTTGAGGTTGATGTCTTTTGCACTTGAGATGGTTCTTTAGTATATCCAAGACATGTCTTTATCAGAGGAGAACTTTCCACTTTAATGATTTCATCTAGAGTTTCTGATCCTTTAGCAAACCTAAGATTGAGAGCTTTTGTTTTCTCAATTTCTTTTCTTAGACCTACAATTTCACATTCTAACTTCTCATTGTGATTTTCCCTTTCAGCAAGTTGGAATGTTACAGTATCTACAATCATACTCTTTTCTTCTAAATAGATTTTAAGTTCAAAAATTTCTTCATAGAGACCATCTTCATCTAAACCATCCAAAAAATCATCATCTTCAAAAGCCATCAGAAGTCTATAATCATTACTATTGTCATCTTCATCACTATTTGATAAACCATCACTATCTTCATGTGTATAGTAGCTCTTCTTATTTACACTTTGTTTTCTATTCCATTTTGTTGATTCCCTACTGTTGGCATTATGTTTCAAGTGTTGTCCTTGATGGCAACTCACTCAGAGGTTGGTACAGGTGCTCAGAGATTGGTACAGGTGATGGCAACTCAATCAGAGGACAGATCTTAGTA
>APFE031759221.1:0-24835 GCA_000404065.3 Pinus taeda | reverse complement strand
AAAGAGTAGGGAAACCTACCCTTTCAAATGAAATGCCATTACAGCCACAGGTACTCATCGAACCCTTTGAAAAATGGGCTTTAGACTTCATTGGACCTATTAACACACCATCTAAACAAAGAAAGTATATATTGGTATGTACTGATTATGTCACTAAATGGGTAGAAGCCAAAGCATTATTTTCTGCTACTGAGCATTCAGTTATTAGTTTTCTTTATGAGGATATTTTTACTCGCTTTTGCATTCCAAGAGAAATTGTGACAGATCAGGGAGGTCAATTCACATCCAACCTAGTGGAGAAGTTGATGGAAGAATACAAAGTCAAGCACAGAAAATCTACTCCTTACCATCCGCAAGCAAATGGTCAAGTAGAGTCTACTAACAAAGTTCTTGAAGGCATCATTACCAAGACTGTTCATCTACACAGAAGAGATTGGGTAGAAAGGCATCCTGAAGCCTTATGGGCCTATAGAACTACATGGAGGAATACAAAAGGACATTCTCCCTATGAAATTGTTTATGGGAAAGAAGCCATGTTCCCCATTGAGTTCCAAGTTAAAACTTTCAAGATGGTAGTTCAGTTGAGAATGGATCTATCAGAAACACAAAAGCATAGAATGGAGCAGTTGAATGAACTAGATGAGATCAGACAAGAGGCAATCCTAAGAACTAATCTAGTTCAATATCAAAGAGCTAAGTGGCATGACAAATACATCAAAGAGAAAAATTTTCAAGAAGGAGATTGGGCAATGCTATTTGATTCCAAGTTCAAAGATTTCAAAGGTAAATTTCAGACTCATTGGCTTGGGCCATATGAGATTGACAAAGTCTTTAGCAATGGAGCAGTAAGAATCAAGACCATTGATGAATATCAAACTCCTCTTATTGTGAATTGTCACCGATTAAAGATCTATCATAAGCCACTCTCAAAGGAGGAATTTGTCAAAATCTTTCAAGATAATTCTTCAATAAGGTTGGTGAAGAATAATCCTTCTTCTCCACCAGCCTAGTCCTTGTTCTTTCTTTGTTTCTATAAAAATAAATAAATAAATGTATAAGCCTGAAAACCAATCACTGATTGGCAGTCTTATACAGAAAATACAGGGTGAAAATCAGAACCTTCTGACGCCCTATATTTTCCAAAAAAAGAGGGTCTCTCTCACACTTCACAGTTTCATGTCACTTCACTTCATCTCACTCCACTTCACTCCATTTCACTTAATTTCATTTCATTCCACCAATAAAAGTCTTTTCATGACTAGTTTTCATTCACTCAGTCATCATTCATCCATCTCCATTTAGTCATATGTTCACTGTATCAGTTTCCGTAGCTGAATCCTATTTCCGCAGCTGCAAACTGATTCCGCAGCTAGTTGTTGATTTCACAGCTATCACTATGTTATTCAACAATGACAGTTAGATGTTAGCCAAATAATAAAAATAACCAAATGCAGGTATGAAAAAGGAAATATGTTGAAGATATGAAGCACCTAAAAGCATCAACATGGAGTAGCTAATCAAAGGATAATGAACAGAAGTGGCAAAAATTCCAAGGTATGAGTAAGATTCATTTCAAATAGAAATTTAAAACACATTTTATATAGTTATGAAACCATCTCTCCATTATATGTAATGATTGGCATTGATGGCTTCCATAACCGTTCCATGGCATTGATTCCTCCACAAACCTTGCATTAATTTTTAAATGGCCTCATGATCAGCCTCTGAATTTAACTCGTGTTTGGTTGTACTTTGACACTCCACCTGTTAAACCGAGTAATTATGGGGATGTAATCGATTTGATCATGGCTCTTCCCCACCACACAAATCCGCAACCATTTTGAAAACATACTCATGCCTATTCCGCAGCCTTCTATCTCAAAAGCCAAGTTCATTCTATTCCCATACTATTCCATTGGGCATTTCTACCCTGTTCACATAAGCCTCCGCTCCGCTCCGACAACGCATTCCTGCTACCTGTTCTTTGTTTCTCCATTTACAATCACTGATTTTTCTCCATAAACCTTGTCCATTCCCCGCTAACCTAGCCTTCTCACCTCCGTCAATCCATTACTCACACAGACATATTTTAAGGCAGGAGGAAGGAATGGGTCTTTTGTTGAGAGCAGAACCGGAAGGGCCCAAATTCATGGAGGGGTATCTGCAATTGAAAAGCATACTAAGGAAGGCACGATGGCTATGGTTCATTCAGAAATTCATAGGCTACAATAAAGAAATTGTGAATACTTTTGCAAGGTCTTTTAATGGCGTTGAAGTTGAGGTTGAATATATTAAATTTTTTGTCACAGACGCATCTATAGTAGCCACAACGGAACTCCCACAGGAGGGAGAATGGTGGTTCAAAAATAAAAGCTTTGACGAGACGACCTGGAGGGTTATCCTACGCAATCCAGGTATGGATATAACCATTTCAAACGTGGAATCCCTGTCTATTCTTTAGAATAAAAGTGATTCAGTCTATTATTGATAATCTAGAAGTATATTACATGTGAAGGACGATTTGGGTCCATGTATATGTACCACACCCGGTTGCTGATGAATTTTCTAGAAAATCAAACTCTCAATTTGCCTTACTTTTTATTGAATAGCCTGAAAAATATGTTCACAACTATCAAAAAGAATCTGGAGGACATAGAACCCCACCTGTACCATCACGGCCTTGTGAAAATTTTGATTGAAAAATAGTTGAAAGAAAAGAAGGACACCTGGGAACATTTTTTGGTTAGAAGCTTCTTTCAAGATCCACCTGAAACACCAGAGAGCAGCTCAACAAGGAAGAGTAGGAGAAAGAAAACCAGTGTGAGAATTCAAGACACTCCTACTAACATAGCCAAAGGAATTAATCAATAAGAAAAGTTGTCTGAAAGTAAGAAGGAAAGAATTGAGGATAGGAAGAAAAGAAAATTAAAGGGGAAAAGAAACATTGAGGCTGTCTATCAAACCCTAGAACCTTCCTCAGAAGAGAACCACCAAATACTGTCTAAAAGACTAGTTTATCTTCAGGAACAATCAGTTGCAGCAAAGAAGAAAGGGAAAGAAAAACAGAGTGTGGAGAAAGAGGACACTAGCTCACAAAATTTAAGGAGGAGCTCTAGACTTAAAAGGAAATTGACGACAGTACAAAATAAAGGGCCCCACTTCATTGAATTAGGAGGGGAAACACTGGAACAACCTTCAGCAATCTCTCCTAGCCATAGCCCACACCATACTCCTATTTCTCATCCAGATTTTGACATGAGTCCTTCTCGGCCAAATTTTGAGATCAGTCCTTCTCAACCGGATTTTGGGGTCAGCCCAAAAAAGACTACACCTGAGATAGACCCAAACCAACAAGAAATGTATGATTATATCAAGTCGTTGGAGAAGAATGCCACAGATCTAGGCACTTCATCTACGCAGCCTAATGCAGCACAGGAAGCTCTAATCCAATCACTGAAACAAGAAATTTTTGAACTGGAGGTCTTAAATAGACACATCAAAAGAGAAAATGAAACATTAAAGGAACAAAGCAGATTGGATAAGATCATTCACGACAACACCATGTTGCATATTGGACTGTGGCAGAAGAAGAATAGGAAGTTGAGGAAAAAGAGTAGGAGGTTGAGTAGAGCTCTTATCAACCTCAAATTCAAGTGCTTAATGAGAAAGCCTGGGATGATAGTGGTACCAAGAAAGAAGAGAAGAAGACTGGATGTGCTAGCAGAGGTCATAGAACACATGAACTCAAGGGAGGGTGGTCAAAGTTTTGGTTACATGGGGACATGCAACACCTTCACAGTGGGGGTATGTTGAGCCCTAAAACTACATATCTCCTACACATTTTCCTAGACTTTTTACCTCACCTGAACCTCATAAGCTATCAAAAATCATTGCATATTGATTCTAAAAGAGCATCCAAGTGGTTTTCTAACTATGTTTTTGTTTTTTCTATTTGAATTAGATTTTGCTCATTAGCTGCGGAATGCAGCCACTTTCCGTAGCTGGTTCAACTTTTTGCAGTTGTTTTTGTTAAACTCTAGCTTGCAGGTGTCATCAGGCAAAAAAAGGCACGTGGGAAAGTTAAGAATGACCTGGACATGGATCACTTCCTATTGGTTTAGCTGGATTCATAAGGAAAGTTGTGGTCAGTAGTGGTCAAATGGTGGTCTAACGAAGGAGTCCTATGGCAACCGGACTCTGTTTTCAAACACATGAAGGATTTTTGGTTGTTCCTAGATCCCAGGGGTCGTGTTGACACCTGTAGACTGCCCCACGATGTGAATCCAACAGCCACTTTTGATAGATTGAATAATCTCAGAAACCATTATGCTAAACTCATGGACGCTGTCCTTTTACGTGTCCTCAGTTAACGATGTTTCGCAAGAAAACAGTTATGAATTTTGTTATAAATAATGCATTTCCAAACACATAGAGTTAGTATTTTTTGATGTAATTTTTTTGTTAAGTTTACTGTGCCGTGACACTAGTCCCAATGTGGTAACCAGAGGATTCTTCCTCTGTTTTGAAATATAAAGAAGACTCTATTTCTATATGACTGCGTGAGCATAATTCTAGACTGATAGCCTATTGACCAAGGCCATGCAGAGGGCCCCTACACGCTGTGGTTTTTTTTTCCTTATTGCTGTAAAGTTTTTATGTAGTGCTTCTTTATTTCCATTGCACATACTTCATAGTTATCCACCTGTGTATATTTCATTTGTTATGGTATTAACATTTCATTCTTGTACATGATTCGTCAATCTTTGTATATGGTTGTTAACACTGATCAGTGTGTGTGTTTCAGGATAGAGTAGGCCCGCGCATTTCCATACAATTTTTGCAGTAACTAGTGACATGGGATTAGCCTCTCTACTGACTTTGCTTTTCTTAGTTTTTTTTTAATTCCAGTTATGCTTTGATTTCAATCTTATTCACTTGCTTTATTAGTTAGTTTAGATATCAACTTGCTCATATCATTGACGTTATCTCCTAAAGCCATAACTTAGACTACCTGACAAGCTATCGGACTATGAATGATGTGATTTGATTTTAGTTTTACTTTTCTGCAATTAGATATCAACTTCCTCATATCATTGACATTATCTACTAAAGCCATAGCTTAGACTACCTGGACAGCTATCGGACTATGAATGATGAAATTTGATTTTAGTTTTACTTTTCTGCAATTAGATATCAACTTGCTCATATCATTGATGTTATCTCCTAAAGCCATAGCTTAGACTACCTGGCGAGTTATCAGACTATGAATGATGTGATTTAATTTTAGTTTTACTTTTTTGCAATTAGATATCAACTTTCTCATAGCATTGACGTTATCTCCTAAAGCCATAGCTTAGACTACCTAGCGAGCTATCGAACTATGAATGAGGTGAATTGATTTTACTTTTATTAGTTTGATTTGTTGAGTGTAGTTGCTTAACTCATTTTTCTTTCTATATTTAGATAAGAAGCAAAGATAATGGTTTCATGAATAGTAGTTCATTATTTGTTTGATTTGAATAGCAGCACATGTTTTATTCATTTCATCACTAGTATGTTCTAAGACCCTCTGAAGTGTTAAGTTCTCGAAATCATTATAGAGGACATAATTGCCTTAAAATCTATATCCATACTTGCTTTCTAGAGTATTCTTAAAACTCAAGGATAGGATTTCCATTCACATTAGGAGATAAATGAAGATAAAAAACCCCAAAACAAAATAAGACTCGAAAACAACAAAAAGTAAGAAAGAGGTTGTCTTTCACATATAGTGCGCCACACTTCATCAGTTTACGACTCTGGGATTGATAATTAATGTAGCAATTTAGGACACACTAAATTGACTAAACAAGATCAACCCAGGGTTTTCACCCCTGAAAAACCTAATTAGCAAAATGAGAACATTGAAGAAGTGTTCCAAGCAGGAAACATGGAAATTGGCCAAGGCGAGGGTACAATCCCTGAAGAACAAAGCCGAGGCCCAAGAAAAGAAACAATTGTTCCTTCTAAGAAAACAAATGAAATCAAAAAGTTGTGAAAGGAACAACAGGGACTGCTTAATGTAATTAAACAACTTTGACAACAAGTAAGGGTCCTAAAAATGGGGAAAAACTCAAAAAGAACCCCTAGAGCAAATGATGTAGCCACCAAGGAGAAATCCCATAAAAAGAAGATCAAAAGGACTCAAGTCAAACCCATTATTATTCAAGACGGCAAGGAACAACATGTGGCTATTACAAATGCAGAAGCACAAACAGAAAACACACCAGTCTGTGATAAGGAAGTCCAGACAAAGGCATTGTCCTCTAGCATCACAACCAACTGGACAGTTCATAAGAAGGAAACATAGACTATAAAAACCAGATGTCACAATAAGGAGATCCAGGTAGATCTCCAGCTCAAAAATGTCTTGATGGATAATGACCAGAGGATAGTGAAACTTCAAAAAGATCTAGCACAGGCCCAAGAAATGATAGAAAATCTCACAGAGGAAACTGCTCCTTAGGAGAAATATCAGAAGTTACAACAGCAGGTAAAGAACATCAATGCATCAGAGAGCGAGGCGTTCGATGGATAGCGAAGGGCAGAGGAAAAAGTTAAAAAGGTAACCAATAGACTAGACATAGCTATGAATCAAATGGATACCTTATGTTCTCTAAATACTGATGTTCTAGCATGTAGGGCACTTGCCAAAAACTATGCTTTGTTTTTGATGGAAAGGTATTTACAATTGAAAATTAAGGCTGTCAAGGTAGGGTCGCCTATAGAGATAAAAACCATTGATGATTTCATAAATTGTTGTGAGCATTACAGGGTGAAAGTCCAACAATTGTTATGTGAGTTTTATTTGCATAATCTTTTGTTGGACAATGAAATGGAAAAGAACCCTAGCCCTTTTGTGGGTGCTATAGGGCATTTATCTCTTTTGTTGTTAACCAGATAAAGTGACTTAAAGCCTACAATACCTTCTAGAGATAGGAGAATGGGTTAGGTATGTGGGTAAGGGGTGAACCTAGAAACCCATTGCAACTGTGGAATAAACATAGAAGCTTAATGAGAATGAAGGGTGTGATCCAGACATTGGGACCTATTCACACAGCAGTCATCCGGAAAGGGGTAGAATACTTCCTAACCATCAAAGACCTTGCCATAACAACAACCAAATTCCAATACCAGACTTCCAATCAGAATATCCAAAATAGAGAGCCATTCAATTATGAAAATTTTAAGCTAGTTCTTGATCGCTTGGTCACCTATGGTGACCTCATCTTGAGAGAAGGCCCATCTTGGTTAGGTTGTAGGTTTCGAAGTCCAATCATTTGGTATCCCGAACCAGGGTATAGAGCCTTATATGAATTACCTGAAGGTTAGACAGGGCATATTTTTTAGATCTTAGCTAGAAATCATGGTTTTAGACCACTGACTGAAATTCCTTCTCTAGCCTATTCCCTAACTGCCTTGCATGTTAATTACAATGTTTTCATGAGGGCATGAAAAAGGATAAGAAGGGGAGTGTGTTGATCATTGGAAAAGGTATGTAATTACCACTTGTTTCTCTATCTTTTCCTTTAAATCATAACTTCTTTACATTCTAAAATGGTCATATGATAAAGGATTATGATAGAATTAAGGGGAACTGTGATTGATGTAAAATGATTAATTATTGTCTTTTTCTATGTAGAAAGTGAAGAAAATGGAAAATTTCCACTTTGGAGGAAAAGACAAAGCAAAACCAACTATTGTCCCTTTGACAGGAAACTGCATTCAGATGAGGAAATCGAGATCGGAGCGCATGGACCAAGAAAAGGAAGGAGAAACGCAGTATCAGCGCAAGAGGATGAAAAGATAACTGAAGATCAAATATATGGCAAATCCCTTAGGATCCTTTGATCCTGAGGGATCGCTACCTTAAGGCTTATCTGTATTTTTGGTATTTCCACCTAGCCATTATAAAAAGGGATAGCGATGCTAGCCCAAGGGGCAGATTATTGTTGATTTATAGAATTTGTTGTTGCAATCTGAACTTTGATCATTGACTCTCTTTAAAGAGTGATAGCTGTAACTCTATTTTTATGATTAATACACAAACTTTGTTGATGTTCCATTATCTGATCCTGGAGTAACCACAGCAGTGCGCCCCTGGTGGCTAAGGGCCCGACCCTAGTGGATCACTTGCTTTTTGTATCATTATTTTCCTATTACAATCATGTGTGATTTAATTTCCTTTACTTGATTTATTCAATAATCTTTCGTTCCTAAACATTTCATTAACTCGCTTTGTTATGTCAAATTAGTAATTGAATATTAAGATTATTATTTGCATCTAAAAATGTTATGGTAGTATTTTTGAAACAATATCGCATTGTCTAATATGGACATTGTTGTTCATTTACAGATTGATATTGCTATGGCTTACCCACAAATGTGATTGCTCTTCATTCAATTACTGTTCCATTACAACTACAATTGTCGTACCGTTATAACTGTGGCTAATACTCTTTATGTTAGAATAACATTATTGATTCCATAGTCGCTCTGTGTTTACATTTGACTAGGTTTGTTCTTCAATATTTTGTAGACTTACTTAGGTTTGTTGTTCCTTCCTAAGATTGTTGTTCAATTCATTTATTAGTTAAAGGTTGCTATTCAATTCCTTTTAGTTAAGATTTCTGCCTAATTCATTCCTGTAGATTAAGATTTGTTGTTTGAACTTTTCAATAGATTAGTTGTTGTTCCTTTTCGGTTAATTGAATTGTCATTTCAAGTATTTGCTTTAGTGTGAACAGAAAGATCTACAACTACAGCTAACATTGACTACCATTATCTAGTTCCCAGATTAGAGATCTTGTCTTTGATTGATTTTTCTTCTGCATCAGTTTACAAAAGAAAGAGTTATCATTACTACATCCTTGACTGATGATTATTGTAGTTTCTTAAGTGAATGATTTAGTTACAAAGAATTTAAGTTTCTTGCTAGTACAATTAGAGTTTATTTCCAGCATTTATTTACTTTTTGTAAAGCACTATACTACTAGCATTACTCTTGAACAAGTGACCACCTCAAACTGAGTACACTCTTGAGATAAAAAATTGTACCTGGATTGATAATTAATGTAGGGTAAATAGAGGTTAAAAAGACCCTTTTTACTGCCCAACAATCTGCTGCTTGTTTCATTCGATTTTGTGCCAAGGTGAGGTTATCCTTTAAGAGTAGGAGAACTTGTTGTTGATGCTTGATATGATATTCCACTTCTAAAACCTTATAATGATTGTCCAAGACTTTTTGGAGATTTGGAGAAATGGATGATTTCGCTGTTTGAACCTCTAGTGAACATAATTGTGAAATTATGCCCTGTTGTTCTTTCTTTACAAGTTTTGTCATGCCATTATAGCTGATTATATTTCCTATTTTCCCTACGATACCCCTTAATTTTACTTCTTTTCCTTCCCAAAAAAAATTCAAGAAACATTCTTGGAAATTACAAGCTATCAGACCCAATGATTGTAACCATTGGACTCCTAGTACAACATCACCACTACCCATTGGAACGGAAATCATTGGACTATTCAATACATATTCTCCCATGGATAGCTTCATATTATGGAACTTTCCAAAGAAATTTATGGTTCCTCCATTTGCAACCATCACTTGACACTCTGGTTCTGGATATAGGAAGAAATTCAGTTCCCAGACTATCTTACAATGAATAAAATTATGGGTACTGCCCGATTCAATCAACACTATTACCTTTTTATTCTTGATATGTACTTATATCTTGAGAGTTTGACAAGTGGTAATTCCTATCAATGCATTACAAGATATGGCTAGATTCATTTCTTCTTTCTCTGGGGTTGGTTCTTGGTGTATATCCTCTTCTTTTGACGTTTCTCGTTCCTTTTCTTCCTCCTCTTCCCAATCTATGTAAATTAATTTCTTCTCAGCACACTTATGACCTTTAGTGTATTTTCTATCACAACTGTAAAAATCGCTTCTACTATTTTTTCTTCCAATTGTTGTGGTGTCAACCTTGAAGGTTTTTGAAGGCTAGGATGAACAACACTTCCATCTTTATAATTGTGAGTGGTAGGATTCATTGATGCCATAATTTTTCTTTCGATTTTTCTTTCCAACCTGAATGCCTTCTCCAATGAATTAGGTTCCCAAAGATGAACCTCATGTTGGATGTTATCCTTTAAAGTCCTTATGAAGACATGAATCCTATGCTCTTATGGAATACCATTTACCCCTATATTCAGTTTTTGGAAGTCCTCTACGTGCTCTGCCATTGAACCCTTTTGTTTGAGATTTATCATTTGGCTAAAAGAAGGTGTTGCTCTTTGTATCCTCATAATGTGCTATCATTTCCTCAGTGAAAATTGACCAAGTGACAATTTGTTTACGAGAGAAAATCCATCTATACCATACAAACTAATTGGGTTCTAAATATAAATTTTCAATACGTACCTTTTGTGTATTTTGGACATTATGGAGATCAAAATATTGCTCCACCTTTAGTATCCATGTTACGGGATCCTTGCCATCAAACTTCCTCATATAGATCTTTGGAATATGGTGGGTCTCAAATCCAACATTTGGTTCTATGAAATCATGATTAACATTTCTTCTGTTCTCATCATGAGTTTCCTCTATTACCTTTTTCTTCATTATGAAGCCTTTATTGTAGCAACTATGTTCAACCTTCCTTCAAACCTTCCCTGTCTTTCTTCAAATATTCCATGTTGCCTTTCAATTTTTCTTCTATACCATCGATATTATCTTCCATGCCATATATAAAACCATTTATCTTAGCTTCCATCGCATTCCTCAAACCATCCATCCAATTTTTCTTACTAGGTGTTTCTATTTTCTTGATTCGAGTCATTCATTTTCTTGCTTTTAGGAGTGCAATCTTGAAATGATTATAAATCCGTAATTTAGAATCTCCAAGTTCTGAAATTTCATACTATGGTAGCCCTCTAAGTCCTTTTTCAAACCCACAGTTCTGATCGAGATTGGATTCTTCAAGAAAGAGTCATTCCCAATCTTCCATGGTGACCTGATTATAGACTGGTTTAGTATATTGAACTTGTACGAAGTGCCACATGTCCCTATTTCGATCTTCGGCCCTAAAAATGATACCCAAGAAGCTAAAGTACATCCTATTTTTTCAATCTTTTCTAAATTTAAATCTGATGCTTAGAGAGAAAGTTAAGACGATTTTCCCATGGTCTCCTGTTTGAGATCTAATTTTGGAGCCTGCAAAAACCCTAACTTCCGTGAATCATATCTCCAAAAATATAGCGAGAAATAATCTGAAATTATTACACGAGGTTCACCAATATTTTGGATCCACTAGGTTTTAGTTTAAACTTCTGAATCTTTGTAGAGACAAAGTTATATCGAAAATTCCATGATGACCTATTTGAAGCAGTGAAACCCTAGAATCCAAAGCTCTGATACCAAATGTTATGCAACCATTTCACAAAATAGAAGAAGAAATAGATCAACGACTTCAAAATTAGGCTCTTCGAGGGGAAAACCTCCTTTATATTACAAAAATGAACAATTCTTGGATGATACAAATGACAAGCCCTTTCTATATATAGGAGTCTAAGGGGTCACAATATAATCATATCCTACATAACAATAATATTGTAAGGGCACAACAATAACAATAATGGGCTTCTATGGGGCACAATAATAACAATTGGGGACTACATGGGAACAAGCATACAATGAGGGGTTTGCACTAATAACAATAAGGGCCTACACTAGTAGTATAGGAACCTAACACACTCTCTCATATATAATTTAGGTTTAAGGAGGCTCTATTGTATAATTCTGCAAATGTGAACTAATGGAGTATGATGTGTACATATGTAATGTGCTCTAATACATGCTTGGGGATATCTCCTTTTATGATTAGGAACTTTACTTAGAGAGTAAGAGAGAAAATTCCATGGATGTTCCTCCATATTGGAGTTTTACCACATAATCCCCATCTCTCTCTTCTTTTGTCTTGTGTTGCCTACTATTTTTCTCATGCTTTCATAGGGGATTAAACCATGTATATATTTATCATATGTTAATGAATATTTATAAAAAATAACATGGTATCAAAGAAAGTTATCGATTTATATCTCTTTGAATATGTTCATTATTGATTTGTTTGCATCATACTTCAACAAATAATGCATTTTTATCCCCCGCTAGTATTATAGATCTACATTCATATCTAGACAACCACCTAGGTTTTCATAGTATATAAGTAGTTATCACTATTTTAAGGAATTTTATTTTGTAATTCTACCCTCATCATTTGTTTTGAAACAATAATATCTATTAGGTTTAACTATTCACTTCAAAAAATTGGCTCTCATTTTCTCAAAATTGAATTAATTTTCTAGCTTAGCCTCAAAATTCTCAATTTATGTATATTTTTTATCCTAGAGTTTTCAGAAAATTTAGGTTTGGTAATTACCAACCCTATTTTTTCTTCCAAACATCATAACTTTTGAATAGAGAGATCCTTTTGGTTGAAAGTTTTCTTGTGGGTTCAATTTCTTCATGTTTATCTACTCAACCACTTCCCACTCCTCTTCACCCATTTTATGGACTCTATGATTATGTTTTCTCTTTGTTGGGTCCCTTTTCTTGATTTTAAGCTCACATTATGTGTTTTTTCTCCTATGCAGGCCAATTATTTTATTTTGGAGTTGATTTACTTCAATATACAACCCTCTTTAACCCAATTTTTCTTATAGCTGACTTGTACATTGTCTCTTGGTAAATTTTATAATGATTTTCCCTTACATTCTATATGGTTGAGTGGATCCTGACCTTAATTCCAAATTTATTATGTTTTTTGAGTTGATTTTTAGTGACTAATACATAATTTTTATTATTCTCATAATCCTCCCTTCATGGTTTTATCATTGTCTATCTTACAATTATTTCCAACAAATAATATAGGTATTATCCCTACGACCATATATACGAATGTTTTCTCTATAGATATGAACATTGGTTTATTGTAGAACCATATCTCATATTTTTGTTGTGTTTTCGTTACCTAGACATGGTTTACATGTGTAATAGTTGCATATCTAATATTTTTGTCCTATCCATGCCCTATACCGAGCATACAACTTCATAGGGATGCATATGGTCTTCTCACACAATATATTTGATTCCTATACAATGTCTATGGAGTAATTTATCTTAGAATTAGAGTTATAAATAAAATTTCTATCAATGTTAAGCTCATATACAAATGTCACTATTCCATTGTTATTTTATATGCACCTGAGACATTTTCTTCTGCTGATGTGTTATTTTCTTTATTGTTGGAATTTTTACTCTACTACCTATTGCTAAGAATTTTTCTAAGATGATAAGATGTTTTTGTCTTCTACCAAGCCATTTTATTAGTTTCTCATACATTTTTTGCTACTGTTGGGACATATTATTTGATTGTGGACCATTTTCCTTGTTGTCGAGATCATCTTTACTCAACAAGGGTTTGAAGATATGGTATTATTCACTAAGGATTTGATAACTTATTAGATATAACATTCATTGGATGGTGGCATTGTTTTAGTGGGTCCATGCATAATGCTTAATGCCTTAACAATTTATTTGGTTGCCAAATATATGTGGGGTATCTCTCTTGCTTATTGTAGACCTAGTACAAATTTTTTACCATGAGCACATTTATGAGTGTTTTCATTACTAGTATTCATACTCCTCGTATATTTGTTATGGATTTGGCTATGTCTATTGGTGACAACCTTCCTTAGGAGTGGTTCTTTGTTTCCAATGAGAGTGTTTAGACTTCTTCATGAGTGTGTTTTGTTGCTATTGATAGTGTTTTGACTTTTCTCATGAGTGTTTCTTCTTGTTGGTGACAATTTTCATAATTTTGCATAAGTGATCTGAAATGGGGCACTAAAGGCTTCTTGTCAAGCTTACAAGAACCTCTCCCACTCCAAAGCTTATATATTTTGAAGACCTTATGATTAACCAATTACGAAATTTAAAGTGCTTGAAATAGGTGTATGCTTGTGTTTGTCTTTGACTGTTCAAGTGCTTATGTATATTTGCTTATGCTGATGTAAAACACACATAATAGTAAATAAAGCAGCGAATCAGCAAACACATAAGATAGAAATATAATATGGAGTTCACCCAAACCTCTTGGGCTACGTCTCCTTGAGCTCTAGTCAACCTAACTAGGCTCTCTAGGATTATGGAATAAATTCTTTTACAAGCTCCATGCTCAACTCCATTGGTTTACAATTGAACCTATGGGTTTAGAATACCATATTATCCCACTGGTTGTCCATACTGTGTAGACAAATCTAGGCTTCTCTAGACTAGACTCCTTCAATCAACGCTCTGAGCTATCTTGAGCTCTAGCCTGCACCAACTCCCTCATAATTCTCTCACTGTCTCTGGAATTCCTTCTTCTATTTTCAGCACACTCTGCACACTAGCAACAACTAGATCATTTGATCTCTTTGCTATTTTGAAGCTTCATTACTGCTCCATGGCTCTTAGAAGTCTTTAGGATTTTTTGAACTCCATATCAATGGATTCAGTGGTCCCCTATAGTCACCTCGACTATTGGAACCTTGAGAATGAACGGTAGCTATATTCTCTGCAACTTCCTCCAACCTCTATTGGCCTCTGCTTTTTCTCTCGACTCTAGCTCTGACTCTCTGGCTCTAGTTCTAGCTCTGGCTTCTCTGAGCTCTCTGGTTTTCGCTTGACCTCCAAGGGACTCCAAAACTCTCTACGCTACCTCTCAATCGTGCTCTCTGGCTTTTGTGTGGCCTCCTTCTGGCTCTGCGGCTTCCTATCCATTTCTCTGTGCGTGATTATTCCTCTGTCTCTTCAGCTGGCCCTCTAGCTTTTGGCTCTGTGGCTCTGCGCATTACAAACACATCATTGTTACAAAATGCGCACTTGCAGCATGGCACAATGATCAAGGGTAGTTACAAAGGAATCAGCAGCCTTTCTCTACTTAATTCCGAAAATAATCACATTTCCAATACACAGAGATAATACATGGAAATACACTATCGGGCGCAAAATCCCTAACTTCAAAATCTATGAAATCGCGCTCATAATCCCTATCGGGTCCGCCTTCGATCGCAATATTGCAATCTCATCGCATAGGCGGGAGGTCAAAAAGACCTCAATACACGGGAATACATTGAAAATCTTGAATTCCCAGATTTCAAAACTTATGAAATTGGGTCTATAATTCCATCAGGTCCCCCCCTTATCAGCATATCGAAATCTCAAGTCACAATTGCATATAACAACCCTTTGTGTTGGGGATCCATCGATTTCCCGATTGTTGATCACCCCGATCAATTCCTGACCATTGATCCTACTCATCGATCGGACGGTTGGCGTGCAATCGTACATCACCCCATTGCTTTATTGCATATCGCAATATTGATGTCGCAACGGCCCTGGGGGTATTCCCTTTAGTTATTTCGACCATCGATCCACTGATCCCCGATCACCGATGTCTCACCTTGTGTATTACATTGGCGGGGTCTATTCCTTTGCTCCTACGATTGCTGATCATCGCATTGATCGCATATCGCTCTGCTTGGGGTCCCAGTATCAAGCGAAGGCCTACCTCCAATGTGATAAATCAGAGGTCACAATCGGGGGTCCTTCTACCTTTGTTTTAAGTCCTCCCCTTGGCTTTTTCTAATGTGATTTCTTCAATGAGCCTTTTAGGCCATTTTTATAATAATTTGCCTCCTTTTCAAAGGACCATGGAAAACTTCTTTCTGCGATAACTTCTTCGGCCAAAGTCTGTTAGAAAATTATATATTATAGAGCAATGGAACACATAAAATATTTCAGAAATATAAACACAAAAAACACATAAAACAAGGGAGACACAGATATACGTGGTTCACCCAGTTTGGGCTACGTCCATGGAGAAATAGTCAGTCCTTTTTTTTATATTATCTAGTAAATTGAAGAGATACAACCTATAGTAGATCTGATGTAACTCCCTCTTTTCTCTCAATCTCCTCTCTCTTCCTCACTCAGAATACATAATATACATAGACACAATACAATTCCCTCATATATAGTGAGGGGTTGCCTTCTAAGGGAAAAAGCCCTAAATTAAACCTTTGCATATAGAAGATAATCAGGCTCCACACCCAACAAAGTCCATTTTAGCCCATTCAAATTGCAGTAGATTTAGAATGAAAATATCTATGCAATGGGACTATTCCTAAGAGCAACACTTGACTTTCATTTTCCTCTATGAGGAACACTTTAGACTTAGGAGTCTATTCTAGATCCATTTTGGATCACACCTTCCCACTAAAAGAAATTTTGGTCTCCAAAAGACTAACATACTGATCTGAATAGTAAATGAGAGTAACAACACCCTCTTCTTTCAGTCTCCATACACTTGCCTTGCACAGTGCCTCTGAACCAAAGCCTTTGACCACTTTCCTTCTTGGATGTGCTGGTCCTCTTGGAAAGAACTGTTTTCCTCCCTGACTTCATGCAGAACTCCTGCTGAGATCGTCACAGAAGGTAGTTTGAACTTCTCTTCCTTGATCATTGATCCAAGGTGGCCCAAACCAATGTGAAGTTACATCTGCTTCACAAAAACTTTCGTTTGTACCTGTTTGACAAGCTGTCAACAACAACTGTTAGCAACAACATAAATATAGACAACAACTAGATGGCCTAAACTCTTGCTTCAACGAAAGAAACATATTTCACATCTTTTGAATTACCTCCATGTCTTACATCTGCATACAAATGATTGACTAGATAAAAAACCAACAAAACATGCCTTTAAAACAATGACCCTTCAAGTCAAGCATGTAGAAAAAGAATTCTACAATTCTTTTTTGAAGATGAAACACTTCATCATCATCTACATCTTGGAGACCAAATCAACTTTTTCCAAGTCAACATTAATATTACATGCATGTTTACAACAAAGCAATCAACCCTTCAAGTTAATTACACATACATGTTCAAATACAAGGAAATCATCAACATCCTTGTGTTCATGTACATCATTCTCATGCATGCATTTCATCCTTCAACTTTCGCTTAAGCACACTTTACTTTAGAAGCTGAAATGAACATAATGTTGCACCAACAAAGTGAGACTCCTACTCAACTTTTTCCATTCACCTTCTTGGTAAAACCCTACAACTTTCATCTCATTAACAAAGAAATGAAAATATATGCAACTTTATATAATGCATCTGGAAAAAGAGATGCAACCTTAATTGGATAAGAAATCTAACCATTTCTTACCAATCCATTTCAAAGGTAGGACCTTTGTTTGCACATCAGCATCAACATGTGAATCATCCTGAAACACATCATTCATGGAATCTCTCTTTCCATTCTTGCCATTTTCTCTTTCCACCTTCTCCAACTTTTGTGGAAGCATTGTTGGATTCAGAGTCTTGCAGTAATATGTCCTTGCTTATGGTAGTAAGTGCAACACATGTGCATCTTATTGACAGCATGATTTGCCTTGTCCAATGGACCTTTGGCTTCTTGCTTCTTTTCCTTCAAAATTTTCTTGGATGTGGCCATTCTCTTCCAACATATAGAAACATTATGGTTATCCAAACCACAAAAGGAACATGCAATTCTTTTCCCATACTTACATGGAAATTTATCATGCTTTGCATAATCAAAAGGAATATGATTAGAACCAGATTTATACCTTTCTCCTTCACCTTTATTGCCTTCATGAGGAGGTGACTTGAATGAAGAAGTAGCTCCCTTTGGAACTGTTGTGGCCAACAACACCCCCCCTTGTTCATTTAAGTGTTGTCAAAAATACTAAATGAATGGGGACCCTTAGTTAAATTTTTAAGAAAAAAGCAAGTTTTTCCTTTCTTCAAAATAAGGTTACCATCGTAAGCTTAGTAAGGTCTTTTGAATATTTTTTAACCTAAGTCTACGATAAGGGAAATATCTTTAAAACCGCGTTGCAAAAAAGATAGGAAATGCCTCCATTTCTCTATAATATTAGTATGCGCAAGACCCTCGTGTTAAGCATAACATCGCATCGCAATGAAGTAATACTCATAAGGAAAAAACTTCAAGACTTACTGATCTGCAATAACATCGATCACAAGATCGCATATCGCAAAAATGAACTGGCAAGATTTGGCAAACATCAAACTTCTGCGACCTGCGATGTTGTGATCGCTGCGATGGTGCAATCTGCGATGGTGCGATTTACGATGGTGCGATCTGCGATGTTACGTAAGCAAATCATATATCACTTTATCACAAATCCTTCGGGCACGCCATTCAAATAAAAGCCACTTACCATAATCTGACTCAAGATCATGCGCTTTTAATGATAGTAAATGAATTATTTGTCAGTTATTAAATGAAATGAAGACGCGTGCTTTTGTAAAGAATTACTTCACGTAAAGTGGCATATTTGATATATCTGTTGCATTTAAAACTCTCCCATCACCTTTCTTAATCAGTCATTTCCACTTCATTCGTAATCTGCAGGAATGAAGAGATAAGACGATTCAAAGCCAAACGCAAGAGCAAATGAGAAAGAAAAATAAAGCTCAAGGCTCTGAGGCGAAGGAAAAGACGAAGGAGATGGCGCCTTTGTATACAGACACTTCCTGCAACAGAGACACCGGGATATCGACATGGGAAAGCATGTACAGGCTGCTGGAAGAAGAAAATCCTAGAGTAATGAAGGTTGATACTGTCGCGGGCTCACAACGCTCTTCCGAGGCATCCTTAGAGGAGCTAGCATGTTCATTTCTTCACTGGATAGCAGCAAGGCCCAAAATTTTACCATACACGGATATGATCAAGTGGATACTTGACAATGCAGAGATGAATAACAGACAATTCAAGGTTCAAGGACATGGGCTCATAGGATCATTCATCGCGAAAGATTTAAAGCTTATGTATCATCTTCCTGAACCGCAGGCGACTTACAATGCACAATTCGTTATTAAATTTGCGGAAGAGAACCCAAACCTAGCAGAGACCACCAAATATTGGTCCAAAAAAGAGTAGCCGCTCAAAAAGGATGGTATGTACAACACTGGTTCCCTCACCTCTCCGTATTGTTTTGCTACGGCCATGCTTTGTAGACTATTTGGGATGCCGGATATCAATAAGTTTTCATCTGAATGGCTACCACTAATAGATGCTGCCATGAATGCCGATATTATGGATTGGGCCAAGATCTTTCTGATAATCTATACACGGCTGTTATGAATTACCGGTCTAAAAGATCCTTGTCTCAAAGGATCTATCCTCCTTTTTATCTGTCTGCGTATATTATGGATTCTATTTGTTATGTGTCTAAATTCCCCACTATGGGTTGGAAATGGACTACCCAGGACCCATTACCTATTCATGTTTATCATAAAATGTTATGGGATTCCCAGTTCGTCCCACACTTCTATCAGATTTATCACGGGCTTATCTTACCCCTATATAGAATGATGTATGATGAAGACCCCCCGAGGTGCTCACCCAAGGCGCAGATAGACATCATCCCCATCGCAAGATGGTTCGGGGAAGAATGGTTCACCTATATTAGAGTGTTTGGAAGCACTGTACCTCCACATGTCCTACCTCTATATATCCCCGATAAACTTTTGGCTTGGGAAATTGCCTATCAAACCTGCTCAGAAGGCAGCCTGACCAAAGACCTAAAAGACAAAAGGGAGGCCATATGGCCTTAGTTTCCTATAGCTTGTGGGGCCTTCTAACTATTTGATGTAGGACACGCTTTCACTGAAGTGGAGAATGTGAAGTGTCTACAATTATTTAAATTCCCAGATCGTCCATTTGACCCAAATAATGTTGCCCAAGATTTCACAACGAACGTCAAAATAAAAGTATTCGTTGGAAAGAAAGATTTGTTTGATGATTTGTTTCAGAGTAGAAGCTCACTCTAGGAAATTTTGCAGGAAGCTCGGTCGAAGTCATCTCCAGATGACCTCCAAAGATTCATGTTATATAGGGAAAGAAGGCTGGCCAATGTTCCTCTAGAGAAGCTGGGACTGCCTGCCAGAGAACCAACTCCAAGCGTTAGCCTCAGTGGAAACTCTAGCACTTCCAAAACTAAATCTAACACTACGCAAGGAGTGCCTGAACATTCTAAAGGGTCTGGAATCAACCAAGAAAAAAACGAAGAAATAGCTAAAGATACAGCTCAGTCAAGTGCAATTTCGCGACAGCAAGTTATCGCCTCCCCGCCAAGAGATGTCCCCCCTCCCGTCATTAAAGCGCCACTCGTCACAATAGAACTAGACAAAGAATGGGAAACCTTCAACGAGCTGATCAGTCTTGAAGGGCAAGCCCCAAGAACACCTGTGAACAATACACAGATAGCGCAAGAAGTGGTTTCGACCATAGTCAGCAGTGTCATAGAAATGGAGCACGGTCCTATCACTCCACCTTCTGAGCTTCTACTTAATGTAGAAGAAATTCCCCAACTGGATGTATTCTATAGTCCCCAACATAAAGCAGTTGTAAGGAGACAGAGGAAGAAAAGAAAACTAGAAAATACACTGTCACAAGATGCTAAACATTTGGACATCTTATGGAAAGACCCCAACAATAACCCAACAGAAAATCTCACTAAGTTATCTCAGATCGCAGGAGCATATGCTTCTGCAACTATTCACAAGGCATTGGAAGTACAAGAACTGTTGAAAGAACAAGAAAATCAAATAAAGCTACTACAACGATAGTTACAACAGGCCAATGCTAGTATTGAAGCGTCCAAACAGCTCGAGAAGTTGCAGGAAGAATTTCAGCAGATGCAGATAGGCTATCAAAGAAGTCTAGACGAGAAAGGAAAGCAATTGCAAATTTTACAAGAAATGCATAAAGACGAGCCTAAGCTTGCCGAATTTATTTCAAAATCTATTGACTTAAATGAGCAACTTCTACAACAACAGGAAGAGTTGGGACGTAAGATATCACAGTGGAGTCACTATTGCGAGCTGAGCGATAAAATCACCAATCAAGTGGCGGACTTGCGAAGTGACTATGATCAGAGTGACAGACGAGTGATGGAATACTTAGCTTGGCAAGATGAACAGGAAGGGAAAAGAGCAAGTGCACCCAGAATAAATGAGAGTCATAAAGAATTGCTCTTTAATAAATGGGACGATCAAATCAGGCAGGCGGAACAAGTAGCGGAGACAGCGGCCATGCAAGCAAACATTTTTATCGATTGTGTAAATGAGAATTTACACAGGGCCAACTTAATCGAAGAGACCACCCCAGGGTAACTACCAAATAAACTACGACTAGAAGTAGAGTGGAAGCAGAAAGCGCAGGAAAAGGGAAAAGTGATCCATGCATTGAACATGTTAAATTGGGAATGCTACTGGGCATACTTGGTCAAGCCGCATAGTCAATGTATGACTGTGAAATGCATCATAAACACGGCCAAAAAAGTAGTGCCAGCTCTCATAGATTCTGTTTTCGCAGCCCAGCTCAGCACAGAAGTCAGCCAGCCGACTCTTCTCAAGTCCATGATGAACACTTGCAGCTTTAAGGACCAAGTTCAGAAGTAGCCTTATTTTAGAAATTTGCTTTTTCTTTTAAATTAGATTAGAAAAAGGACGGTGATTTGAAAACCGCATCCTAAATTTTGTAAAGACACTATTATTAGAATTAGGAAGTAGTATTTTAAACCTTCTCATGCATTTAGAGAAGGGTCCAGAAATTTGTCAAAAACTTGTCCTCGGAACATGCACTTCTGCACCCTCAGAGGAGGTTTTGATGAATGGATGGATCGAGATTTATTAATGTTTGCATTTGATGTCTGCTACTGATGTTGCACTTTTGTACTGTTAGTAGATGTTAGAACAAGTAGAGATAAATCGTTTTTGCTTGAAGCTTATGAGTAGGATTAGTCATAAATGGTACTTTTATCTCTTGGCCATTTCTGCTTATATTCTTAAAGTGATATATAGTTTTCAGTTGTTTATATGTTATTGCATGAATGTATGAGTTACCATTTGGCACTTCTGTACGGTGGAGCCATTTATTTATGTCTGATATATGAATAACTTATTATGCGATATGCTGTTCACAACTGTTTTGCCTAACTTCTTATGCAAAGTGGTTTATCTTAATTGACTTATATTCTTATAATAGCTTAATGATCTTTATTACTAGTTATTGTTTGAAATCTCTTTAGATCGCATAATAGAAGAAATACACCCTGGGTTAGCGTAGATTAGACGTGTTGTTTCTCATTAGATTACAATAGCATAGAGTTAGTTTAAAAGTCTGAATTAAATTAGCTTTAAGTACTCTTAGATTAGCATCATCCAACTCTACACACACACACACCCTTAGATTGGGAAACTGGTCCCATTATCCCAGTCGGACCCGCTATACCAAACGGATAAAGAGTTGCCAACCAAGGTCCGGATCGGGTGGGTATCCCCCTTGTTGTCGACCCGATTTTCGGGGCTTCAACATATTTGGCACTAGAAGGAGGGCCGCGAACTATGAATGGCACCTAAATCAAAATCTAAATACCATTCTGAGAGTAAATAACCCTCATCAACTCCCCCGACTTTCCCAGTACGTTTAAATCTAGAGTCAGAAGTCGCTCGATTATTAACCGCTGCTACATACCCTAATATTTCAGACCAATCTACCATTGAACCCCCTGAAGTTCAAACTTTGATTCACAAACTCCAGGGATTTTCTATTTTTACACTGAGGTCTGATAAATCTCAAAGTAGCGTGACTTCACAGTACAATCCTGCTCATCCCCTGACCAGATTAAAGAGCAAAAAATTTGACATCCAGCCAACTGAATTCCCTCTCCCCACTAGGAAAAGAGCCAGGAAAACACCACAGCAGTCTGACAGTGAGACTCTTTCATCTACATCGTCCATTTCGACTCCCTCACCGTGAAGTCAGCCACCCACATCTTCATTCCAAACCACTCATCCATCTTCCACAACCCCTCTTCTTCAATCATCTAAGATCATAATATCTTCATCTTCCTAGCCTCAGAGATCATCCTCTGCAATTTTATTTACTAGCAGCTCAACGATGGCCCAGTCTCCATGGAACAATCCTGGGGCAGTCTTAATGCCTCCACCCCTGAGCCAAATACCGACCCATCCTGAGAAATGGCTACCCAAATTCAATCCAGAAGCATGCATGCTAGCTGAAGAGCACATTAACAATTTCATGCTTTCTGTCAATCTCAACGGAGTTACCAACGAGGACGCTGTTGTCCGGCTTTCTCCCTATACAATGCAAGGAACAACCGGGTCATGGTACTTTTCATTACCCTCTGGGTCTATCACAAGTTGGGACATTTTTCAAAGTCAATTCCTCACCAAGTTTGGTGATGACAGATCAACGACAACGTTAATCAGTGACCTATCCAATCTTAAAGCCGAGGCTAGAGAACCCATCAAAGATTTCAATTTACGGTTCAATAAAATCCTCAACAAAATTCCCACTGCTTCCCAACCCAGTGAAGAAGTATGATGTGAATTGTATATTACGGCCTTACCATCAAACTTAGCGGTCTTTGTGGATAGGGAAAATAAAACAACTTTAGTTGAAAACCTAACAGAGGCGATAGCAGTAGAGAAACGCGTAATAGCCCTGGAAAAGAGATCTACGATAGAGGAACACAAATCTAAAAAAATCACCTTCAAGGAAGACCCCAAGAAGAAACAAACGAAATATCCTTTTGATTTGGAAGGATTGCAAAAAGTATTAAAGACCATGTCCAATGAGAAGATTGACATAAAAAAATAGGTAGCAGAAACTTCTTCAAAAAAGCCCTACAGAGCTTTTAAAAGAGGCCCTTCAATGGATGTGAAACCACCCAACGCTATCTCAAATGTCGAATCCGAAGAAGAGGAAGAAGAAGAGAGTACCACTGAAGGGCAGATCGATGACGAAGAAGTTGTGGAACTACAAGGAATGTGGGATTTCATCCTCCCACAAGAAGAAGATCAAGAAGCATTTCCGGTTAGCACATGAAGCAAAAATCAACTTGATCCTCCCCAAACTACCCCTAAGCAGAAGGGCGCAAGCCCTGCAGCAAAAGATAAAGTCGCAACAAAGAAAACGACTGCTAAAGCGACTCAATCTAGCCCAGTCCAACCAGATCAAACACCTCCATCGAGAACACTGATAGTGTCGGATGAAATGGAATACAATATTATTGATGACATGAAAAAGACTAGGGCTAATATCACGCTTTATGAATTGAGCAAATTGAAACATCAACAGAAGATAATGATGAAAGAATTACATGCCGTGCCTACTACATCTTTGCCTACAGCTGTAGCTTCCCACAACATGGGAAGACCTCCAACCAACACGATCAATAAGATTGACCCAAATGACATCGCCTTGATTGGAGGAAGATCAAGATCTCACACTCCCCCTTTTCTTCTAACTTATGAAATTTTCAATAAAAATGTGCATAATTGTTTGGTAGATTTTGGGGCTTCAACGAATATTTTACCCAGATCAATATGTGCCAAGTTGAATGTTCAACCACAAAAATCCGCAGTGTGCATAGTTCAGCTTGATCGATCTCAAGTCGAAGTGATTGGTGAACTTAATCAAGTCACCATAAGATTGTCGTCTAACCCGAAAGTATGTCAGGTTATTGACATTCTAGTAGCTGATATCCCATAATTCTATGGCTTAATTCTTAGCAGGGATTGGTCCGAAAAACTCCATGGATACTTCTCAACCGACTGGTCGCACATGTGGTTACCCTACAATGGTAAACTGAATCAAATAAAG
>APFE031759220.1:111400-136002 GCA_000404065.3 Pinus taeda | reverse complement strand
CTTGCAACTTCAACTTTACTTTTTCCGCGACCAATGATTCTAGCCTTCCTATCATCTCCTAAGAAGACATCACCACCATCGTATTTCTCATACTCGCAGAACCACTCTCTATTGGGATTGAAGTGAAAGGATGCACCTGAGTCAATTAACCATGCCTCATGATCTACATGTGTACTTGAAGAAGCCAAGTACACATCCCCACCTTCATCTGAGGTGGTTTTTGCCTCTGTAGAAGGAGCACCATCAGATCCCTTTCCTTTATCAGGAGCTTTAGATTTACACTCCCTTCTGAAGTGCCCTCCCTTTCCGCATTTCCAGCACACCACCTTTATAGGTTTTCCTGGAGATTTAGATCTCCCACTCGATGTCTTATTTTTGTTTCTATTCTAGGACCATCCTTGTACAAACAAGGCATCACCATTCTTGTTGTCCATATTTTTCCGTCTCATCTCCTCCGTCGGCAAGGCTAAGACTATTTCATCAAACTGCAAAGCAGTTGCATTGCTACCTATTGCAATAACTAGACTATCCCACGAATCTGGTAGAGAACACAACAGACTGATGCACTTATCTTAATCTGAAATTTTAATATCAATAGATGATAACTGACTTACCACAATGTTAAACGCATTCAGATGCTCTGTCACAGAGTCTCCATCTTTCATCCTCAGGTTATACAGCTTTTTCCGCAGGAATAGTTTATTCACTAGAGACTTAGATTGGTACAAAGTCCCTAACTTGTCCCACAGAGCCTTCGCCGTAGCTTCCCCTGATAGATTCAACAATACTAAATCTGAGACACACAACTGTATTGTGCTCTTTACCTTTTGAATCTAACTTATTCCATTCTTCATCGGTCACTCCCGTTGGTTTAGTACCCAGATCTACCACGATCCACTGATCTTTATCCACCAACAGATCCTCCATCTTGAGTTTCCACAACTCAAAATTCTGACCATTGAACTTCTCAATCTCCATCTTTCCGCTGCTCGCCATCTTCTTTCACCACCAGAATCGATCTCGCAGATCTCCCACTGAATAGGGTCTACCACAGGCCCGAGCGAAACCCCTCAACAACAAAGGCATTCCCTTGAAGCCAAAACAAATCTGATACCACATGTAGGTTTTAACCCCATACATAAATTACCGGCATACGAATTCTAAATCACAGAAAAATAAAAACGCAAGAGCATAACACATAAAACACTTATACACAAAGATTTCCCACTAGATCCCAAAACCGAGACTACCAGCTTGATTTTTCATTATATTCCTTTCAATGTTACAATACATATTTATACATACCGAAGCATCCAATACCATGGACCGAAAACCATCGCGTCCAAAACCATGGACCGCAAACCATCGCGCCCAAAAATCATGTGCAAAAATCATGCACAAAACCATAGGTGGGTCCGCCAAACCTAACATAGGGTCCAAAACCAAAATTTTCTGGGGCGCTGCCCTAGACCCCATAAAGTGGGGTTACGGGTACCCCTCAAACCCCCTGTTAACTATGTGGAAAGAATATAACACAACCCAACAGAGATGGATGTGGATGGGGTTGTCGTTGGGCAGGTGGTGGAGGTAAATGAGTGGGAGGAGAGTTGTACTAGGGCCTCCACCCCTTATGAGGTGCATTCCACTGAGGCTGTGGCTGAGCATAAAAGTGAAACGAATGAGCAGCTGGTTGAGCATGATATTGAGGATACGACCAAGGAGGGGGTGTGGACCAGGAAGGATGAGCAGGGAGACACCAAGAAGGCATGGAAGTGGCTTGATAGTGGTCGTAATAGGTATGGGATGTCCTTTGCATTCCCTGCTGGTAGGGTATGGGTCCATGTGACCTCCTTTGGTTCATGAAATAGAGTGGTTCAGTGACTTCTTTGGCCCTTTGATATGCAGCTTTGATTCCAGGCAAGGAAGGGCACTGATCTGTAGGATGGTGTTCTTCATAGACAAAACACACTTCTATGGAGTACAATCAACATTCATTCCTAGGATGCTTTCTAGTGCACCTAGGACAAAATATGACCAAAGTACTCTTGGCTTCCTCTTGCTTCTTTTGGATCTGTAAGGTATCCCGTTGCATGGCAAGAAATTACCTCATATCACTCTTGAAATCTTCCATCTGATTTGCAAATTCATGTTTGGATAAGGTACTACTCCCAACATTTCTACTTGTAGCCATTTGCTCCAGAGGAATGTTTTCTTCTTCTTCTCCCCTAGAGGTTCTTTAAATATGCCTTGATGTCCGCTCATTTGTTCTTCTTAATCACAGCCATCGAAGAAGAGAGAAGGTTGGCTGTGTGAAGCAATGGGGGGTGTTGTGCAAGTATTTTTCTGACTTATCTCTACTCCTACTAGGCATGAAAGGAAATCTGTTTGGTTAATTTTTGTATTTTTCTTCTTGTACCTACAAAACTAAAATAGATTGAACCGCAACTAACTATCTTGCTGAAATGAAATTGCAGGAATGAAATGCTAGGCTACGCTTGCGGAATTGAAATGCTAATCTACGCTTGCAGAAGTGAAATTGCAGAATTGAAATGCTAATCTATGAAAGCAGGAAATTTCTACTCTACTTTTGCGGAAAAGAAATTGTAGAATGGAAATGAAATAAATTACTTAGCAGAAGGTTGTAGAAGAAAATAGAAGAAAAACAACAATCACCAATACTCTAACACTTCCCCGGCAACGACACCAAAAAGATGGTGAGCCCCAGTATTGCAGCAATAATGTTGCAACTCCTAGGATTGCCTTCTTTAATTTTATCAACCCGGTAGTTCGTAACAAACTTGGAAGCGACGGTGCTATATGCATAAGTACTAGCTCTTGCCGCAGCTGTCACTTGGTCAGCTAACACAAGTCCGCTAGGGGCTTAAGCCAACTTCTATGAGCTCTTAGAAGAAGCTTTTTAATTGATGGATGAAAGCTAACTCAAAGGAAGCTAATCTACTTGCGGAAAGAAACTGAAAGCCAAAAGGAAACGCAAACCCTAGCAAACCCTAATTCTACCAGCTAGTCCTATTGACGCAAAGAAGAGAATGCAAACTACTGAAAGAGATGCCATTACTTCTATGAAGGTAAAATACATGTGTTTAGACTACCTCTATCTAAAGAAAACATCCTTTTGTATTTTTTGATTAAGTCGTCAGTTTCATCATGCATATGCTTTCCCTATTCTTGACTATGCAGGGGTGGATAAATGAGGAGGAATGCTTGGAAAAGGTTGGGAAGGTTCAGAGAGGGTCTAAGGAGTCCCCAACACCCTTCCAGAGAGTTTCACAAAGTTTGGCTATCAAGAAACCTCATTTGTGAGCTTCTACAGGAAGTTTGCAGGGGTTCTACAGGATGTTCAGAGATTTCTACAGGGTGTTCAGAAATTTCTACAGGATGTTTAAAAAGTGGATTTTAGAGAATGGGTGAGTGAGGGAAGGTGCATGGATGGATAAGGAGGTAGGATAGGGGCCTAGAGTAACCCAGATACTCGTGGGTGGAGTGGTGAGAAGGTGTAGGAGGCTGACTTGGCTTGAAGAAGGCTAAGCCAATGATTAAGTAAGAAGGTAGGGTTACGTGGAAAAAAAGGACAGATGGGAGATCAGGTACCCAGCTAGGAGATGGAATAAGTGGCTCAGTGATGTTTTAGGTGGATGAAAGAGTGGTAGAGATGCTCTGCACTATGTACATTAACCTGAATCAACAAAGTCTTGCAAGTAACCAAAGTCCTAGCTAATCTAATCTAGCTAACAATAAAGTGAATGAACAATAGCTTTATTTGAATGAGAACCATATATATCAACTATGCAATGAGACATTTCAGATATTTGAACACATAGCCAACTTTTGCAAATGGAAACAGTACACTAAGGATTGCATGGTAAAGCAAACTATTGTTTTTTTTTTGGGACAACACAGTTACATCAATTCCAGCCCCTGATCCAATAAGGAAGAGGTGAAACCAAAAGTGTTGTTGACCCTTTTCTAGAGATTTTTTCCCTGTTATTAACTTATCAAACAAATCTGAACATGAAAAGCTACTTTAATCATAAAAAACAACCTAAATAACAAAACAATATTTAAATCTAAATAGCAGATTTTATTCTAAGAATGCAGCAAAGACACATGAAAGTGAACAAAGGTGGTACTGGGCACTTAAGATGGGCCCAACCCCAAGATCTATAGCCTCCTAAGAGAGATTTAGAGCTGGTGCAAAGCTAGATTCATCTTTATTGAGCAAGAAAAGAAGAATTACAACAAAAACTGTCCACAATGGAAAGCTTGAAAAGGTGCTGAAATGCAAAGCTAATCTACTGACTAAAATCGAACTAAAAACTAGCTAAATTCTGCTTACAAAGTGACTAACTACTGGCTAACCAAAATGAGGCCCTAAGCCCTCTTATTTATACAAATTGAGGACCCCATCAGTCCTCCTAAACTTTAGGGACTTGGCTGCTAAAACTTGTAGTTAACAACACTTTTACTAGCACTTGCTCAGCTGCCCTTGTGATAATTGATTTGGTGGCCCTTGAACTCCGAGCTGATGGTGGAGAATTCGAGGTAAGGGCCCATAAATGAAGGGGACACCTTCCTAAAAATCCTCTCTCTTGTTCTTCCCCGAATTTGGCTGCCAAGTGCTCATTAAAACCTTTGATTTTGTCTCAAAATTGACCAAAACACTGCACAAAGTACCCATTAGACTTGTTGGCATAATGACTAACCCAATTCACTCTATTAGCATAAATATAATAAAAAACATGCAATAAACTAATGAGAATAGTGGATTAAGTCAAATTAGAAAGTTGGATGAGCCCATATAATTATCCATTTTTGGGGCTCATCAATATCCCTTTCATGGTAGGATTTCATGTTGTTAAATAATGAGTCCATACAGGTGAGGATGGTTTTGAGAAGAGGAGGAATGACATGTTATAGAATTTTGTGAACCCAACATTTCAGACTACCACATTAGTCCATCATCAGGGGATGCGTCAATAGATATTTTCAGATCTTAATGATGTATCCAAGTGCTAGATTTAGGTTTGGAACTGAGTTTTGCTCTGGATAATCTTAAATTCTCAAATTTTGATGCATTGTCCATCATATCCCTTCCATGGTAGGATTTGATGTTGTCAAATAATGAATCCATGTATGTGAGGATAGTTTTTAGAAGAGGAGGAATGAACTGTTATAGAGGTTTGTGAACCCAACATTTTGGACTACCAAGTGAGTCCATCATCAGGGAATATTTCAATAGATATTTTAGATATTAATGATGTATCCAACATCTAGATTTAGATTTGGAACTAAGTTTAGCTCTCGATAATATTAATTTCTCAAATTCTGATGTGTTGTCCATCATATCCCTTCCATGGTAGGATTTGATGTTGTTAAATAATGAATCCATACAGGTGAGGATAGTTTTTAGAAGACGAGGAATGACCTGTTATGGAGTTTTGTGAATGCAACATTTCGGACTACCAAGTGAGTCCATCATTAGGGGATAGGATTTGAAAATAATGAATCCATAAAGGTGAGGATAGTTTTTAGAAGAGGAGGAATGACCTGTGATAGGGTTTTGTGAACCCAATGTTTCGGACTACCAAGTGAGTCCATCATCAGGGGATAGGATTTGAAAATAAGGAATCCATACAGGTGACGGTAATTTTTAGAAGAAGAGGAATGATCTGTTATAGAGTTTTGTGAGCCCAATGTCTCGGAATACCAAGTGATTCCATCATCAGGGGATAAGATTTGAGAATAATGAATCCATACAGGTGAGGATGGTTTTTAGAAGAGGAGTAATGACCTGTTATAGAGTTTTGTGAACCGAACGTTTCAGATTACCAAGTGACTCCATCATCAGGGTATAGGATTTGAAAATAATGAATCCATACAGGTGTGGATACTTTTTAAAAGAGGAGTAATGACCTGTTATAGAGTTTTGTGAACCCAATGTTTCAGACTACCAAGTGATTCCATCATCAGGGGATAGGATTTAAAAATAATGAATCCATACAAGTGAGGATGTGAATGATGTATCCAAGAGCTAGATTTGGGTTTGGAACTAAGTTTAGCTCTGGATAATCTTAATTTATCAAATTCTGATGTGTTGTCCATCATATCCCTTCCATGGTAGGACTTGATTTTCTTAAATAATGAATCCATACAGGTGAGGATAGTTTTTAGAAGAGGAGGAATGACCTGTTATAAAGTTTTGTGAACCCAAGGTTTCAGACTACCAAATGAGTCCATCATCAGGGGATGCATCAATAGATATTTTCAGATCTTAATGATGTATCCAAGAGCTAGATTTATGTTTGGAACTAAGTTTAGCTCTAGATAATCTTAATTTCTAAAATTATGATGTGTTGTCCATAATATCCTTTCCATGGTAGGATTTGATGTTGTTAAATAATGAATCCATACAAGTGAGGATAGTTTTTAGAAGAGGAGGAATGACTTGTTATAGAGTTTTGTGAATCCAACGTTTTGGACTACCAAGTGAGTCCATCATCAGGGGATGCGTCAATAAAAATTTTCAGATCTTGATGATGTATCAAAGAGCTAGATTTAGGTTTCAAATTGAGTTTCGCTCTGGATAATCTTAATTTCTCAAATTCTTATGTGTTGTCCATCATATCGCTTCCATGGTAGGATTTGATGTTGTTAAATAATGAATCCATACGGGTGAGGATAGTCTTTAGAAGAGGAGGAATGACCTATTATAGAGTTTTATGAACCCAATGTTTCGGACTACCAAGTGAGTCCATTATGAGGGAATGCGTCAATAGATATTTTCAGATCTTAATGATGTATCCAAGAGCTAGATTTAGGTTTGGAACTAAGTTTAGCTCTTGATAATCTTAATTTCTCATATTCTGATGCACTCTCCATCATATCCCTTCCATGGTAGGATTTGATGTTGTTAAATAATGAATCCATACAGTTGAGGATAGTTTTTAGAAGAGGAGGAATGACCTATTATAGAGTTTTGTAAACCCAACATTTCAGACTACCAGGTGATTCCATCATCAAGGGATGCGTCAATATATTTTTTCAGATCTTAATGATGTATCCAAGAGCTAGATTTAGGTTTGGAACTGAGTTTAGCTCTAGATAATCTTAATTTCTCAAATTCTGATGTGTTGTCCACCATATCCCTTCCATGGTAGGATTTAATGTTGTTAAATAATGAATCCATATAGGTGAGGATAGTTTTTAGAAGAGGAGGAATGACCTGTTATAGAGTTTTGTGAACCCAACGTTTCGGACTACCAAGTGAGTCCTTCATCGGGGGATGCGCCAATAGATATTTTCTGATCTTAGTAATGTATCCAAGCACTAGATTTAGGTTTGGAACTGAGTATAGCTTTAGATAATCTTAATTTTTCAAATTGTGATGTGATGTCCACCATATCGCTTCCATGCTAGGATTTGATGTTGCTAAATAATGAATCCATAGAGGTGAGGATAGTTTTTAGAAGAGGAGGAATGACCTATTATAGAGTTTTGTGAACCCAACATTTTAAACTACCAAGTGAGTCCATCATCAAGGGATGGGTCAATGGATATTTTCAGATCTTAATGTTGCATCCAAGAGCTAGATTCAGGTTTGGAACTGAGTTTACCTCTCGATAATCTTAATTTGTAAAATTTTGATGCGCTGGCCATAATATCCCTTCCATGGTAGGATTTGATGTTGTTAAATAATGAATCCATATAGGTGAGGATAGTTTTTAGAAGATGAGGAATGACCTGTTATAGAGTTTTCTGAACCCAAAATTTCAGACTACCAAGTGAGTCCATCATCAGGGGATGCGTCAATAGATAGTTTCATATCTTAATGATGTATCCAAGAGCTAGATTTAGGTTTGGAACTGATTTTAGCTCTGGATAATCTTAATTTCTCAAATTCTGATGCGATGTCCATCATGTCCCTTCCATGGTAGGATTTTATGTTGTTAAATAATGAACCCATATAGGTGAGGATAGTTTTTAGAAGAGGAGGAATGACCTGTTATAGAGTTTTGTGAACCCAATGTTTCAGACTACCAAGTGAGTCTATCCAAGAGCTATATTGAGGTTTGGAACTAAGTTTATCTAAGGATAATCTTAATTTCTCAAATTCTGATGTGTTTTCCATCATATCCCTTCCATGGTAGGATTTGATGTTGTTAAATATTGAATCCATACAGGTGAGGATAGTTTTTAGAAGAGGAGGAATGACCTGTTATAGAGTTTTGTGAACCAAACGTTTTGGACTACCAAGTGAGTCGATCATCACAGGATGCATAAATAGATATTTTAAGATTTTAATGATGTATCCAAGCGCTAGATTTAGGTTTGGAACTGAGTTTAGCTCCAGATAATCTTAATTTCTCAAATTCTGATGCGTTTTCCATCATATCCCTTCCATGATAGGATTTTATGTCATTAAATCTTGAATCCATACAAGTGAGGATAGTTTTTAAAAGAGCAGGAATGACCTGTGATAGAGTTTTGTAAACCCAACATTTCAGACTACCAAGTGAGTCCATCATTAGGGGATGCGTCAATAGATATTTTGAGATCTTAATGATGTATCCAAGAGCTAGCTTTAGGTTTGGAACTAATTTTAGCTCTGGATAATCTTAATTTCTCAAATTCTAATGCATTGTCCATCATATCCCTTCCATAGTAGGGTTTAATGTTGTTAAATAATGAATCCATACAGGTGAGGATAGTTTTTAGAAGAGGAGGAATGACCTGTTATAGAGTTTTGTAAACCCAACATTTCGGACTACCAAGTGAGTCCATCATCAGCAAATGCTTCAATAGATATTTTCAGATCTTAATGATGTATCCAAGAGCTAGATTTAGGTTTGGAACTGAGTTTAGCTCTGGATAATCTTAAATTCTCAAATTCTGATGTGTTGTCCATCATATCCCTTCCACGGAAGGATTTGATGTTGTTAAATAATGAATCCATATAGGTGAGGATAGTTTTTAGAAGAGGAGGAATGACCTATTATAGAGTTTTGTCAACCCAACGTTTTGGATTACCAAGTGACTCCATCATCAGGGGATAGGATTTGAAAATAATGATTCCATACAGGTGAGGATAGTTTCTAGAAGAGGAGGAATGGCCTGTTATAGAGTTTTGTGAACCCAACGTTTCGAACTACTAAGTGAGTCCATCATCAGGGGATAGGATTTGAAAATAATGAATCCATAGAGGTGAGGATAGTTTTTAGAAGAGGAGGAATGACCTGTTATAGAGTTCTATGAACCAAACATTTCAGACTACCAAGTGAGTCCATCATCAGGCGGTTGGATTTGAAGATAATGAATACATACAGGTGAGGATAGTTTTTAGAAGACGAGGAATGACCTGTTATAGAGTTTTGTGAACCCAACGTTTCAGACTACCAAGTGAGTCCATCATCAGGGGATAGGATTTGAAAATAATGAATCCATACAGGTGAGGATAATTTTTGGAAGAGGAGGAATGATGTGTTATAGAATTTTGTGAACCCAACGTTTCGGACTGCCAAGTGTGTCCATCATCAAGGGATGGGATTTGAAAATAATGAATCCATACAGGTGAGGACAATTTTTAGAAGGGGAGGAATGACCTGTTATAGAGTTTTGTAAACCCAACGTTTCGGACTACCAAGTGAGTCCATCATCAGGCGATAGGATTTGAAAATAATGAATCCATAAAGGTGAGGATAGTTTTTAGAAGAGGAGGAATGACCTGTTATAGAGTTTTCTGAACCCAACGTTTCGGACTACCAAGTGAGACCATCATCAAGGGATGGGATTTCAAAATAATGAATCCATACAGATAAGGATAATTTTTAGAAGAGGAGGAATGACGTATTATAGAGTTTTGTGAAACCCAACATTTCAGACTACCAAGTGAGTCCATCATTAGGGGATAGGATTTGAAAATAATGAATCCATACAGGTGAGGATAGTTTATAGAAGAGGAGGAATTACCTATTATAGAGTTTTGTGAACCCAACATTTCAGACTACCAAGTGAGTCCATCATCAGTGGATGGGATTTGAAAATAATGAATCCATACAAGTGAGGATAGTTTTTAGAAGAGGAGGAATGACCAATTGTAGAGTTTTGTGAACCCAACGTTTCAGACTACCAAGTGAGTCGATCATTAGGGGATAGGATTTGAAAATAATGAATCCATACAGGTGAGAATAGTTTTTAGAAGAGGAGGAATGACTTGTTATAGAGTTCTGTGAACCAAACGTTTTGGGCTACCAAGTGAGTCCATCATCAGGGCATAGGATTTGAATATAATGAATACATATAGGTGAGGATAGTTTTTAGAAGACGAGGAATGACCTGTTATATAGTTTTGTGAACCCAACGTTTTGGACTACCAAGTGAGTCCATCATCATGGGATAGGATTTGAAAATAATGAATCCGTACAGGTGAGGATAGTTTTTAGAAGAGGAGGAATGAACTGTAATAGAATTTTGTGAACCCAACATTTTGGACTACAAAGTGTGTCCATATTCAGTGGATAGGGTTTGAAAATAATGAATCCATATAGGTGAGGACAATTTTTAGAAGAGGAGGAATGACCTGTTATAGAGTTTTGTGAACCCAGTGTTTCAGACTACCAAGTGAGTCCATCACCAGGGGATAGGATTTGAAAATAATGAATCCATACAACTGATGATACTTTTTAGAAAAGGAGGAATGAACTGTTATAGATTTTTGTGAACCCGACGTTTCGGACTACCAAGTGAGTCCATCATCAGGGGATAAGATTTGAAAATAATGAATCCATACAGGTACGGATAGTTTTTAGAAGAGGACGAATGACCTGTTATAGAGTTTTGTGAACCTGACCTTTCGAACTATCAAGTGAGTCCATCATCAGTGGATAGGATTTAAAAATAATAAATCCATACAGGTGAGGATAGTTTTTAGAAGAGGAGGAATGACCTATTATAGAGTTTTGTGAACCCAATATTTCAAACTACCAAGTGAGTCCATCATCACGGCATAGGACTTGAAAATAATGAATCCATACAGGTGAGGATAGTTTTTAGAAGAGGAGGAATGACCTGTTATAGAGTGTTGTGAACTCAACATTTCGGACTACCAAGTGAGCCCATCATCAAGGAATAGGATTGGAAATAATGAATCCATACAGCTGAGGATAGTTTTTGGAAGGGGAGGAATGACCTGTTATAGAGTTTTGTGAACACAACGTTTCAGACTACCATGTGAGTCCATCATCAGGGGATAGGATTTGAAAATAATGAATCCATACAGGTGAGGATAGTTTTTAGAAGAGGAGGAATGACCTATTATAGAGATTTGTGAACCCAACATTTCAGAATATTAAGTGAGTCCATCATCAGTTGATAGGATTTGAAAATAATGAATCCATACAGGTGAGGATTGTTTTTAGAAGATGAGGAATGACCTGTTATAGAGTTTTGTGAACCCAACGTTTCAGAATACCAAGTGAGTCCATCATCAGGGGATAGGATTTGAAAATAATGAATCCATACAGGTGAGGATAGTTTCTAGAAGAGGAGGAATGACTTGTTATAGAGTTTTGTGAACCCAACGTTGCGAACTACCAAGTGAGTCCAAAATCAGGGGATAGGATTGAAAATAATGAATCCATACAGGTGTGGATAGTTTTTAGAAGAGGAGGAATGACTTGTTATAGAGTTTTGTGAACCCAACGTTTCGGAATACCAAGGGAGTCCATCATCAGGGGATAGGATTTGAAACTAATGAATCCATATAGGTGAGGATAGTTTTTAGAAGAGGAGGAATGACCTGTTATAGAGTTTTTTGAATCCAATGTTTCGGACAGTCAAGTGAGTCCATCATCGAGGGATAGGATTGGAAAATAATGAATCTATACAGGTGAGGATAGTTTTTAGAAGAGGACGAATGACTTGTTATAGAGTTTTGTGAACCCAACATTTCAGGCTACCAAGTCAGTCCATCATCAGGGGATAGGATTTGAAAATAATGAATCCATATAGGTGAGGATAGTTTTTTAGAAGAGGAGGAATGACCTGTTATATAGTTTCGTTAACCCAACGTTTCAGACTACCAACTGAGTCCATCATTAGGGGATAGGATTTTAAAATAATGAATCCATACAGGTGAGGATCTGAATGATGTATCCAACAACTAGATTTGGGTTTAGGACTGAGTTTAGCTCTGGATAATCTTAATTTCTCAAATTTTGATGCGCTGTCCACCATATCCATACCATGGTAGGACTTGATGTTGTCAAATAATGAATACATATAGGTGAGGATAGTTTGTAGAAGAGGAGGAATGACCTGTTATAGAGTATTGTGAACCCAACATTTCAAACTACCAAGTGATTCCATGATCAGGGGATGCGTCAATAGATATTTTTAGATCTTAATGATGTATCCAAGAGATAGATTTAGGTTTGGAACTGAGTTTAGCTCTGGATAATCTTAACTTCTCAAATTCTGATGTGATGTCCATCATATCCCTTCCATCATAGGATTTGATGTTGTTAGATAATGAATCCATATAGGTGAGGATAGTTTTTAGAAGAGGAGGAATGACCTGTTATAGAGTTTTGTGAACCCAATGTTTTGAGCTACCAAGTGAGTCCATCATTAGCGGATGCATCAATAGATATTTTCAGATCTTAATGATGTATCTAAGAACTATATTTTGTTTTGGAACTGAGTTTAACTCTAGATAATCTTAATTTCCCAAATTTTGATGTGTTGTCCATCATATCTCTTCCATGGTAGGATTTGATGTTGTTAATTAATGAATCCATACAGGTGAGGATAGTTTTTAGAAGAGGAGGAATGACCTGTTATACAGTTTTGTGAACCCAACGTTTTGGACTACCAAGTGAGTCCATCATTAGGGGATGCGTCAATAGATATTTTCATATCTTAATTATGTATCCAAGAGCTAGATTTAGGTTTGGAACTGATTTTAGCTCTAGATAATCTTAATTTCTCAAATTCTGATGTGATGTCCATCATATCCCTCCCATGGTAGGATTTGATGTTGTTAAATAATGAATCCATACAGGTGAGGATAGTTTTTAGAAAAGGAGGAAAGACCTGTTATAGAGTTTTGTGAAGCCAAAATTTTGGGCTACCAAGTGAGTCCATCATCATGGCATGCGTCAATAGATATTTTCAGATCTTAATGTTGTATCCAAGAGCTAGATTTAGGTTTAGAACTGAGTTTAGCTCTGGATAATCTTAATTTATAAAATTCTGATGCATTGTCCATTCTATCCCTTCCATGGTAGGATTTGATGTTGTTAAATAATGAATCCATACAGGTGAGGATTGTTTTTAGAAAAGGAGGAATGACCTGTTATAGAGTTTTGTGAACCCAACATTTTGGACTACCAAGTGAGTCCACCATCAGGGGATAGGATTTGGAAAAAATTAATCCATATAGGATACGATTCGAAAATAATGAATCCATAGAGCCTGATCTGAAAATATCTATTGACGCATCCCCTGATGATGGACTCACTTCGTAGTCAAAAACGTTGGGTTCACAAAACTCTATAACAGGTCATTCCTCCTCTTCTAAAAACTATCCTCACCTATATGGATTAATTATTTAACAACATCCAATCCTACAGTGGATGGGATATGATGGACAGTGCATCAGAATTTGAGAAATTAACATTTTCCAAAGCTAAACTCAGTTCCAAACCTAAATCTAGCTCTTAGATACATCATTAAGATCTAAAAATATCTATTGACACATCCCCTAATGATGGACTCACTTAGTAGTCCAAAACGTTGGGTTCACAAAACTCTATAATAGGTCATTCCTCCTCTCCTAAAAACTATCCTCACTTGTATTAATTCATTATTTAACAACATCAAATCCTACCATGGAAGGGATATGATGGACAATGCATCAGAATTTGAGAAATTAAAATTATCTAGAGCTAAACTCAGTTCCAAACATAAATTTAGCTCTTGGATACATCATTAAGATCTGAAAATATCTATTGATGCATCCCCTGATGATGGACTCACTTGGTAGTCCGAAACATTAGGTTCGCAAAACTCTATAACAGGTCATTCCTCCTCTTCTAAAAACTATCCTCACTTGTATGGATTCATTATTTAACAACATCAAATGCTACCATGGAAGGCATATGATGGACAACGTATCATAATTTGAGAAATATAGATTATCCAGAGCTAAACTCAGTTCCAAACCTAAATCTAGCTCTTGGATACATCATTAAGATTTGGAAATATCTATTGATGCATCCCTTGATGATGGACTCACTTGGTAGTCCGAAACGTTGGGTTCACAAACTCTATAACAGGTCATTCCTCCTCTTCTAAAAACTATCCTCACCTGCATGGATTCATTATTTAACAACATCAAATCCTACCATGGAAGGGATATGATGGACAACGCATCAGAATTTGAGAAATTAAGATTATCAAGAGCTAAACTCAGTTCCAAACATAAATCTAGATCTTGGATACATCATTAAGTTCTAAAAATATCTGTTGACACATCCCCTGATGATGGACTCACTTGGTAGTCCAAAACGATGGGTTCAAAAAACTCTATAACAGGTCATTCCTCCTCTTCTAAAAACTATCATCACCTGTATGGATTCATTATTTAACAACATCAAATCCTACCATGGAAGGGATATAATGAACAACACATAAAAATTTTGAAATTAAGATTATCTAGAGATAAACTTAGTTCCGAAGCTAAATCTAGCTCTTGGATACATCATTAAGATCAAAAAATATCTATTGATGCATCCCCTAAAGATGGACTCACTTGGTAGTCTGAAAAGTTGGGTTCACAAAACTCTATAACAGGTCATTCCTCCTCTTCTAAAAACTATCCTTACTTGTATGGATTCATTATTTAATAACATAAAATCCTACCATGGAAGGGATATGATGGAAATCGCATCAGAATTTGAAAAATTAAGATTATCCAGAGCTAAAATCACATCCAAACCTAAATCTAGCTCTTGGATACATCATTAAGATCTGAAAATATCTATTGACGTGTCCCCTGATAATGGACTCACTTGGTAGTCCGAAACATTGGGTTCACAAAACTCTATAACAGGGCATTCCTCCTCTTCTAAAAACTACCCTCACCTGTATGGATTCATTATTTAACAACATCAAATCCTAACATGAAAGGGATATGATGGACAGTGTATCAGAATTTTAGAAATTAAGGTTATCCAAAGCTAAACTCAGTTCCAAACCTAAATCTCGCTCTTGGATACATCATTAAGATATGGAAATATCTATTGATGCATCCCCTGATGATAGACTCACTTGGTAGTCTTAAATTTTGGGTTCACAGAACTCTATAACAAGTCATTCCTCCTCTTCTAAAAACTATCCTCACTTGTATGGATTCATTATTTAACAACATCAAATCCTACCATGGAAGGGATATGATGGACAACGCATCAAAATTTGAGAAATTAACATTATCCAAAGCTAAACTCAATTCCAAACCTAAATCTAGCTCTTGGATACAACATTAAGATTTGAAAATATCTGTCGACGAATCCCCTGATGATGAACTCACTTGGTATTCCGAAACGTTGGGTTCACAAAACTCTATAGCAGGTCATTCCACCGTTTCTAAAAACTATCGTCACCTGTATGGATTCATTATTTAACAACACTAAATCCTACCATGGAAGGGATATGATGAACAGTGCATCATAATTTGAGAAATTAAGATTTTCTAGAGCTAAACTTAGTTACAAACCTAAATCTAGCTCTTAGATACATCATGAAGATTTGAAAATATCTATTGACGCATCCCCTAATGATGGACTCACTTGGTAGTCCTAAACGTTGGGTTCACAAAACTCTATAACAGGTCATTCCTCCTATTCTAAAAACTATCCTCACCTGTATGGATTCATTATTTAATAACATAAAATCCTACTGTGGAAGGAATATGATGGACAATGCATCAGAATTTGAGAAATTAAGATTATCCAAAACTAAACTCAGTTCCAAACCTAAATCTAGCTCTTGGATACATCATTAAGATCTAAAAATATCTATTGACGCATCCCCTGATGATGGACTCACTTGGTAGTCCGAAACATTGGGTTCACAAAACTCTATAACAGGTCATTCTTCCTCTTCTAAAAGCTATCCTCACCTGTATGGATTCATTACTTAACAACATCAAATCCTACCATGGAAGGGATATGATGCACAGCGCATCAGAATTTGAGAAATTAATATTATCTAGAGCTAAACTCAGTTCCAAACCTAAATCTAGCTCTTGGATACATCATCAAGGTCTGAAAATATGTATTGACGCATCCCCTGATGATGGACTCACTTGGTAGTCCGAAGCATTGTGTTCACAAAACTCTTTAACAGGTCATTCCTCCTCTTCTAAAAACTATCCTCACCTGTATGGATTCATTATTTAACAACATCAAATCCTACCATGGAAGGGATATGATGGAAAATGCATTAGAATTTGAGAAATTAAGATTATCCAGTGCTAAACTCAGTTCCAAACTTAAATCTAGCTCTTGGATACATCATTAAGATCTGAAAATATCTATTGACACATCCCCTGATGATGGACTCACTTGGCAGTCCGAAATGTTGGGTTCACAAAACTCTATAACAAGTCATTCCTCCTCTTCTAAAAACCATCCTCACCTATATGGATTCATTATTTAACAACATCAAATCCTACCATGGAAGGGATATGATGGACAACGCATCAGAATTTGAGAAATTAAGATTATCCAGAGCTGAACTCAGTTCCAAACCTAAATGTAGCTCTTGGATACATCATTAATATCTGCAAATATCTATTGACTCATCCCTTGATGATGGACTCAATTGGTAGTCCGAAATGGTGGGTTCACAAAACTCTATAACAGGTCATTCCTCCTCTTCTAGAAAGTATCCTCACCTGTATGGATTCATTATTTAAAAAATTGTCTTTAAAATTTCTTTGCAAAATGTGTAAAAGGTTAGGCTTTTGTCTTCTAGTGAGCAAACTATTTATCTTATTTTAGAATTAAATTTTATTACTGAATGTAATTGTGTCAATGTGTGTGAAGGGTCGTTAGAATAGTCATTGATATCTTAAGAGGTTGAGTTAAATAAGTCTAGGATCATATGTAATTCAAAATCATGAGTGAGGTAATGTTTTCATGTCTTATCATTATGGGAACAAATTTGTAGGGTCAATCGGGTTAGTTAGAGTGTCAAATCATAATTAGCCATGACATCACTTTGGTAAAATGGTTAGGTGGACATCCCTGCGCATTGACAGGTGCTGCATTTTTATGATTGAGTCTCAAAATCGTAATCATCACCCTTGAAAGGCATAGTCAACCACCTTGGGAGTTCAAATGCATTGTTAACATTCAGAAATACACCGTATTCTTTAATTTCTCCACCGAAATCTTGCTTAATAGTGATTGGATTATGTTTCGTAAAGGAGACAAGGGAAGCGTTGTGCTCACAGACAGGTGTTGTGCTCACAGAGTGTCCCTACATTTTCCAAATTGGTGGTGAATTACTCATTCCAAGTGAATATTTCATATTCCCTTGGGTAATTAGTCTTCCATATTGACAAATTTGTTTCCATTTGTTGAGAAAATCATTTCATCAAAACTCAAATTTTGGCCTTGCTGCGTTTCTGGGGAATTCGATATGCTTTCCTTTAGCATTGCATTTTTATGATGTCAACCTTTTATGATGCCCAAAATCTTGTCTACCATTTTGGTATTGAATTCTGCTATGTCATTCAAGTAATTTAAAACTTCTTACCTGGTCATTTCTTTCCTCAAAAATTAAGAAACAATTGTTTCCTCCATGCATTGTGCTTCTAGTGTTGTTCCTGTGTTTCTAATTCTGCCACTATGATCAAGAAAACACTAGTAGTTGTTTTGGGTTTTGAGAGGTGATTCTTGTTGTCTAGGTTTGTTTCATAGGGTTTTCATTCCTAGTTTTGATCCGGATTTAAATAGGAACAATAAAGTACAAAAATAAACACAAATATAGAGATACAACAGAAATAATACTTCATTTCATTAATGAAGAATACTAAAATATGCTTACAAACAGAAATGGAAATAAACTAGCTCGGGCGATGGTAGCTTATCTCTGAGAAGAGATGTGGTAGCTACATGCCTCTGAACTACCTTACAATGAGGCTCAAGGGCCTTCTTATTATTGAAAAACAAGAGAAAACCCTAACTCAAGGAGATGTAACACCAAGAGTTTATGGTCCCCGTTGGGGTGAGCTGGACAGCCAACTTCCCCAGCTCGCGACTTAGTCATATTATCTCTGTTTGACATGTAGCATAACCCATTGGAAAGATATCTCTAAGGACTACGATGAAAAATATGATTTTATATAGAAAATCATTGGTATATTTCCAAAAAAACATCGTTTAGGGCCTCAAAACTACTCTGAAAGTTTAAGACCCAAAAAGCTGTTAAAAATAGTAAATTGTGAAATAATTAAGGAAAATGGAAAAATGGAAGAAAAAATGGTGGGGCTCCTATTGGAATTGGTGGGTGACCACCAATATCCACTTGAATCATTCCTCCCCCCTTAGGAAGTAATGTTCCCCATTGCTTTGAGTTTCTCCATGAGATGAGGAAAATTCTGCTGAACTTGGTCCCTAGTGAGCCACTTTCCCTAGTGAAGGAGTTGGCCTACTTTGACAACTTGATAAAGTTGGATCTTCTGCTAGTAAGTGTGGTTGACCTACGTGTCCATGATCCGATTAGTTGCATCTTGTTCCATGCAATCTAGATTTAACTCTATCGGTGTGAGTTGTTCTGCAATGTCTAACGTGTCTAGTAATGGTGGAAAGTATGGCCGAGGTAGTCCACATTGAACACTAGGTGTAGACCAAGGAATGGGGGAATGCTGAGCTCAAATGCATTGCTCCCCACAACCTTGGTAATGGTGTAAGGACCATATCAAAGTGGTCTAAGTTTCCGATAGGCTCTAGTAAGGAGTTCGTTTTGCAAATGCAACCAGACTTTGTCACCCACCTGAAACTTGTGTGGCACCCGATGTTGATCATGTCACTTCTTGTACTTGGCATTTGATTTCTCCAAATTGTCATGGACCTGCTAGCAGATATGTTGGATGTCCTCAATTAAGTTGTTTGCCTTATCTATTTCGGACTGGACATGAGTCGAATCTGCTTGAGTAGTTACAAATGGCATGGCCACATCAATGGGACACAGTGGTTAGAATCCCAAGCCCACATGAAAAGGGTTGTGGCCAGTTGAGTTGTGGAGAGCTCGATTATAGTTGTGTTGAACATAGGGGAGGCTCTCATCCCATGTGCATGGATGCTTTGAGTTGTACATGAACAGAATATGTACGATCATCCTGTTGACAATCTCTGTCTAGCCATCAATTTGCGGATGGAAGTTTGTGGACTTAGTGAGTTTGGTGTCCAGCATTGAGCAGAGACTAGACCGAAATGTACTGAGGAACCTGTTATCTCGACCTGAGATGATAGATTGTGGGATCCAAAAGTGTACCCACACTCATCCAAAGAAGAGCTTAGCAGTGGATTCTGCTATGATATTCTTCTTGCAAGCCACCATAATGGCCATCTTCAAGAACCTATTGACGACCACAAAAACACAGTAATTTCCATGCTTAGTAGAAGGAAGGCCTAACATGTAATCCATGGAGATGGATTCCCAAGGTTGACTAGGGGTAGGTAACAAGGTATATATGCCTTTCTTCTTTATGGTCGATCTGGCAATGGTGCAAGTAGCACAAGGTCTGACGTACTTCTCGACATCCTATCCAAGATTTGTCCAATAGAAATACTTCTATAGTATTGCCACCATTTTCTCGACCTTGAAATGCCTAGCAGCCTGACTGTAGTGTGCTTCCGAAATTGTCTTGGCACGCTCACTTGAAGGAACACAAAGGTGACCTAGGTGGCATAACAAGGCATCCTAGAGGTGAAAATCTAGAACATGTTGGCCCTCCAAGAGTGTCTGGTATGTGTGGCTGAATTCTGGGTCACTTTCGTAGAGAAGTGGCCAATGAAAAGTCTCATGCCCACAAGAGTTGAGAATAGTAGTTAACGCCATGATCGATGGTCAAATGAGGCAATCTGCAACATTATTGGTGTTTCCCTTCTTATACATGATATTCAAATGGAAATGTTGAAGGTATGCTGACCACTTTTGATGGCGATCATTCTGCAACATCCCTTGGATCTATATGAACTGTAGGGGCTGATGATCTATGTTGATGATTGTTTCCTTCCACAAAATGTAATGCTTCTATTTTCACCAAGCCTGCACAATGGAATATATCTCTTTTTCATAAGTGGGATACTTCCAGACTGTGTCTGAAAGTGTCTCACTATGGTATGCCACTGGATGCTCGTGTTGAGTAATGACTGCCTTAATAGCATAGTCAGAGGCATCTGCCTCAATCTCAAATGGTTGTTGCAAGTCTAGTAATGCAAGCACTAGTGCCAAGCAGAAGTGATGTTTCAACTCTATGGATTCCTTCTGTCGAGGTTTAGACCAAAAGATTTTTTCTTTCGCTCCTCCCTTGGTGACTTGACTTAACGGTCAAGTGATATGATAAAATCCCAACACTAACATGTAGTAGAAGTTGGCGAGACCCAAAAAGTTGTGAAGCTCTATCAGAGTGGTTGGAGATTGCCAATCTCGAATGACTTGGATCTTGGCTAGATCCACATGCACCCCACATTCATCAATAATGTATCCCTGATGCTAAACCTGGGTCATGCCAAATTGGCACATAACTTGTGTTGCCATAATGTTTGGAGAACCTGTTGGATGTGGTGGAGGTGCTCTTCCCAACTCTAGTTGAAGATTGGGATGTCATCCAAGTATACCACTACAAATTAATTGGTGAATGGCCATAAGATGCCATCCATTAGCCCCATGAAGGTTGTAGGAGAATTAGTCAACATGAAATGCATAACCAACCATTTGAAAAGGCCCTCCTTGGCTTTGAAGGTAGTCTTCCACACATCGGAGGGTTCGATTGGTACCTGGTGATATCTTAAATTCAAATCAATCTTGCTGAAATATTTTGCCCCCTTCAGTTGGTACAGAAGGTCATCAATCAGTGGGATCGGGTACCTATTCTAGACAATGATTTTGTTCAGTGCCCAATAGTCAATACAGAGTCTCCAAGTCTCATCCTTCTTCTGTACCAACATGATCGAGCTCCCACAGGGGGATGAAATCGGTCGGATGTGACCTTTCTGCAACAGAACCGATAGATTGGTCCATTGGGAGTGGCGCACCTGGGGTCAGATCGATGGAGTGATTAACCTAATAGTGTAGAGGAACCCCTGCGGGGGAGGTGAAGATGTCCTCGTACTCCTCCACGACCTTGTCCATATATAGTTTTCATGTCGAAGGGCCATGTCTAGAGGTCGTGGCCACTGTCTTCTTCTTTCCTTGAGGGCATTTCATTAGGAAAAGAAATTTCCCTGTTTTGGAAATGAGCTTACTACATTACTTTGCAGTAACCAAAGAGATGGTGGTAGGTGGTGCTACCTCCAATATCCTGTACAATGTATATCCCAAAGTAACAATAACATCATGAGGCCTTGATTCACACAAATCATGTCACTTCTACAAGTATGGTTGGCCTAATAATACATCACAAACATCAAGGGGAGCAATGTCACATAATACCTCATCTATGAAGGGCTTGATGTTGTATGGAAGGTGACACTGATGGCTCACGTGAACATCCCATCCTTGGTGAAGCCACTCGATGGTGTATGGTTGTGGATGTGTTGTGGTTGGTAAGCCTAGCTACTTCATGACCTCTGGCAAAATGAGGTTCTTTTGGCTCCCGCTGTCAACAATGAACTGTAGCAGGGAGCCCTTCACCCACATCTGAGAGTGGAAGAGGCGCTCCTCCTCCTCTGGATCTTCAGGTTCCTCCTTCTGGATCTTTGTGGTAGCAATGGTGGCATTGGGGTCCACATCAATAATCTGCTTCCCTTTTTCATTTCTCTTGTCGCGTTCTGACTAAGAGTCAAAAAATGCATCTGATTATGAATCCTTTATATCAGCCACTAGTGATTACTTGGCCTGAAAGTCACTTGTGTTTTGAGTGGAGCTCTTATGGAAATCACACCACTTTCTTGTATCCTTTTTTGGCTTCATGTCGTTGTTCTTTGCTTGCACCTTTGGTGGGTTTTCTTGGCTCACCCCGCCTTGGCTTTGTCCTTTGTTTTGCAGTTTGGGGGTACCTTTCCCCTTATTCAGATTCACATATCCAAAGTCTCGCTACTTCTATTTGAACTTTTTCTTTATCTTAACGGCATATCTGTATGCCGTGCCGAGCGAGGAGATGTTCAGGAATTCTATTTCATCTTGGATGTACTTGTGCAGGCAACTATAACATTTTAGTACCAAATGTTGCTATGAATCCTTGATACCCAACTTTATGCGAAGGGTATGAAAAATATTGGTAAACTCTAGAACATCTTGGTCCCTTCCCTACTATAGTGTGGTCCACTTTATGTATTGATCCTCATAACTTCTGATAGGGTAATATTGCTGATGAGCCCCAAATTAGGTAACTTATTGGGCTCATTTGGCCTAATTATCCTTGTTTAGTCCTTGTTCAATCCTTCATTTTTCATCGCTTATGCATTATTTTTCAATATGTTTATGTCATTTGTACAAATAAGGGTAGTCACTCTTCCTAGGTGGCTAACACGTGCTTATTTCAGGTTTTTTGACACATGTTGGAGCAAAATCGAGCAATCATGGGCTAGAAGACAGCCAAGCTTGAGGTGAGGATTTGTAAGGGGGTTATCTATGACATTAAATATCCCTTCCTCAAGATCTTCACCCCCAACTCTGAGCTCCAAAGGCCAACAAAACCGGATCTTGAAGGAAGCCAAATAGATTTTGGAAAGGGACTGTCTACTCACAGTTTGGACAACCAAGTCCCCCAAATTTAGGAGGCCAACTAGGGCCCTCGTGGTGTATAAATGTTAAGGTCTCAGCCTTCGTAAGGGACTTTTGAAACCATTACATATTTTTCACTACAGTGTTGTTAGCTTTAGCTTGTTCTCTTGTAGCCATTTTGGCATAACTCTTGACTTATGACTATTTTTTTATAATGAGAAGCAGTCCGCCATGGCTCTAAGGGTTGGGCTCAACCTGAGAGCCTAGGGCTTCCTTTTTGTACTCTTATCTTTCCTTTATGCATCGTTGTTTTCCTTTTATGCATTTGAACCGTATTTCTGTTAGGCAAATTTAGTTGTGTTGATTAAATAGGTCACTGTTTTCGAATAGAATTGCTTCAGATGTTTAAAATAGATTGGTAGGATAATAACAAGAAAAAAATCTAGAAAATGGTCAACAACACTTTTAGTTTCACCTCTCCCTTATTGGATCAAGGACTGGAATTGAAGTAACCGTGTTGTCCCAACAAAAACACTAGTTTGCTTTACCATGCAATTCTTAGTGTACTGTTTACATTTGTAGAAGTTAGTTATGTGTTCAGATCTCTGAAAAGTTTCATTGCATAGTTGATATACATGGTTCTAGTTTCTCATTCATTTTATTGTCAGTTAGATTAGATTAGCTAAGACTTTGATTATTTGCAAGAATTTGTGGATCCAGTTGAATGTACACTGTGCAGGGCATCTCTACCACTCTTTCATCCACCTGAGCTTCATCAGAGCCATCTGTTCCATCTCCTAGCTAGGTTCCTCATCTCACATCTATCCTTTTGCCCATGTAACCCTACCTTTTTATGCAATCGTTGTTTCAGCCTTCTTTGAGCCAAGTCAGCCTTCTACACCTTCTCACCACTCCATCCACCAGTCCCTGGGTCACTCCAGGCCCCTATCCTACCTCCATATCCATTCATGCACCTCCCCTCACTCACCCATCCTTTAAAAACCAATTTCTAAACATCCTGTAGAAATTACTAAACATCCTGTAGAAATTCCTGAACATCCTATAGAACCCCTGTAGACTTCCTATAGAAGCTCACAAATGAGGTTTCTTGATAGCCAAACTTTGTGAAAATCTCCGTAAGGGTGTTACGGACTCCTTAGACCCTCCGTGAACCTTCACAACCTTTTCCAAGAATTTTTCCTCCTTGATCCACCCCTGCACAGTAAAGAATAGTGAAGGCATATGCATGATGAAACTGACAACTCAATCAAAAATACAAAAAGATGTTTTCTTAGGATAGAGGTAGTCTAGACACATGTATTTTACCTTCATAGAAGTAATGGCATCTCTTTCAGTAGTTTGCATTCTCTTCTTTGCATCAGCAGGACTAGTTGGTAGAATTAGGGTTTGCGCTTTCCTTCAGTTTTTCAATCTATTTTCGAAAATAGATTAGCTTCCTTCCAGTTAGCTTTCATCCATCAATTAAAAAGCTTCTTCTAAGAGCTCATAGAAGTTGGCTTAAGCCCTGAGCAGACTTGTGCCAGCTGACCAAGTGACAGCTGCGGCAAGAGCTAGTACTTGTGCATACAACACCGTCGCTTCCAAGTTTGTTACGAACTACCGGGTTG
>APFE031759220.1:98857-111380 GCA_000404065.3 Pinus taeda | reverse complement strand
TTGCCGAGGAAGCGTCAGAGTATTGGTGATTGTTGCTTTTCTTCTATTTTCTCCTACAACCTTCTGCTAAGTAGTTTATTTCATTTCCATTCTGCAATTTCATTTTCACAAAAGTAGAGTAGACATTTCCTGCTTTCATAGATTAGCATTTCAATTCTGCAAGCGTAGCTTAGCATTTCAATTCCGCAATTTCAATTCTGTAAGCGTAGCTTAGAATTTCAATTCTACAATTTCAATTCTGCAAGCGTAGCTTGGCATTTCAATTCCACAATTTCAATTTTGCAAAGTAGATTAGTCCTTTCCTGCTTTCATTTCAATTCTGCATTCTCATTTCAGCAAGAAAGTTAGTTGCAGTTCAATCTATTTTAGTTTTGTAGGTACAAGAAGAAAAAAAGACAAAGGCAATCAAAAAGTCTTTCCATTGCATGCCTCGTAGGAACATAGATAAAACTGGCAAATTCTTACCCAACACCCCCACCACATCACTGAGTCAACCTTCTCTCTTCTCTGGTGACAGTGAGCCAAAAGAACCTATAGGTGAACCTCCTAAGATATACAAAGATCCTATAATAGAAAAAGAGTTAGAGAAAACTCCATCTGAAGCCATGGCTGAAAACCAAAACGATAGAAGAGAAGATGAGAGAATAGAAGGTGCCTTTCCTATCCGAGATACCAATGGAGACATGAAAATGAAAAACATAAGTCCCTCTACTTTACCTCACTTCCATGGATTGACTACTGAAGACCCTGATACCTTCCTATTTGAGTTTGCTATCCTTTGTCGAACTTATGACTATGCTGAGGACGAGAAAAAGTTGAAACTCTTTCCCTCTAACCTCAAGGACGCAACATTACGCTAGTTCATGGGGTTACCTGGAAACAGTATCAGCACTTGAGCTCAGATGCAACAATCTTTCAATGCCAAATACCGGGACTATTATAGATCCAAGGAAACTAAGGGAGAAATCTTTCAGATGACCATGGGAAGCAATGAGTCTTTAGAAGACTACGAGGAAGGGTTCCAACTCAGTGATAAACGGGCCAGTGCACACTTGACTCGGAATCTCTGAAGCTGGTTCTACTACGAGGAGTCCCTGAAGACCTTCTAGACACCCTTAACATGCTGGCTGAAGGGAACATCTACCAACTACCTTATGAGGACATAAAGACCGTGTTTAGAAACCATTCTAGGGCGGCTCGGAAGAGAGGTAGGGGGAATCATCTTTCAGCTAGTACCACTTTCTCCAAGCATGAGTTTGCTAACCAGATGGAAGACCTCAAGAGTGAGATGAGACAAACTATTGCCATGCAACTTGATACCTTCCAAATTCAACAAAAGAAAGAGGAAGCTGAGAGGGCTTTGGCCATTTTTTGTCCTAGATGCACAAGGGAGCATCCTAAGAATGAATGCCCATTGCACTCAGTAGAGGTATGTTTCGTTTGTGAGGAAGACCACCCCACCAACCAATGCCCTACCTTGCCTAGATTTAAAGCCATGTACCTAGGGACTAAGGCGGCAACTGAACCTCTCTACTTCCTCAACCAAAGGAGGCCACATGGACCCAGACCTTACCAATAGGGGATGCAAGGGACATCCCAAGCTTATTATAACCCCAACCAATCCATTCATATACCTTCTTGGGCCCCCCCTACTCATCCTTCCTAGTCCGCACCTCATCCATGGTCTTATCCATCTCCATACCATACTCAACCTCCTCCTCATTCGTTTCACTCTCATGCCCATCCACAACCTCAGTGGAATGCACCTCAACTAGGGTGGAGGCCCTAGTACAACACTCCTCCTGCCATTTTGCCTCCACCACCAGCTCAACCACAACCATTACCTCCTGCTCCTCCAAGACAACCCCAGATGCCTGCTCAACCGAACCCAAACCCCAACAACAGACAAGCCTAGTAGGTATATACTAATGCGACAACATGCCCTACCTATGCTATGGAGATCCAGGAGTTCAACCTGTGATCTGGGAAGGTCCTTCTAGAGCGCCAACCTCCTCCCCTAGAGGAGGAGGAAGAGAAATAGGAAAGTGAACCCCAAGCCATTCCACCCTTTCCTGAGTGATTCACAGTAGCCACAATACCCAATCTAGAAGAGACTGAGCTTCTGGGAGAACTGAAGCAGTTGTGTGTGAAAATACCACTTCTCCAGGCGATAAAATATGTACCGATATACAAGAAATTGATTAAGGAGAAGTGTTTCAGGCACCCAGGTAGGCAAAAGAGAGATGCCTCAACCATCAATGTCATATGACAATTGTCCGATCTTATGTTGGGGCAAGTAATCTGTCCAAAGTATTTGGACCCTGGGAGTCCTGTAGTTGATGTCCACATCAATGGCACCATCATACCCCACACCTTGATTGATCTAGGGGCTGCCATTAATGTGATAACCAGGGACACCATGCTTAAGCTCAACCTTCAGAGTTCCTTAAGGAAGACTTCGACAGTGCTGCAATTGGCAGAGTGCTGCACCGTGACTCTCGAAGGGATTGTGGAAGATGTCTTGGTCTCTGTTGATTCCTAGGAGTACCCTACAGAATTTTTGGTCCTTCAGCCAAAGGAAAAAATCACTGGATATCCCCTCATTTTGGGAAGGCCTTCACTGGTTACTGCGGATGCTTACATCAGCTGTCGAGCAGGAAGCGTGACCATAAAAAATGGGCCTATTTCCAAACAGCTGGTCCTATACCCTCCTGCACAACCTCTACTAGAACATGACTTACCCCTCTGGTTGGAAGAAGGAGAAGAGGATGAGTTCTACTCTGCACCATTATGCAGAGTAAAGGCCACCAGGGGAGGTCCTCAAACCGAGGATGATTTGATTGAGAACTTAATCCAAAATCCTCCCCCCAGTGCACTATCTTTGAAAGAGTTAGTGGAAGATACCCAAGCCAGTGCTTTAGTGTACCTATGTGCGACTAATTCGACCACTCCTAGAGTTAAGAATGTGGAGTTTGGCCCTGAAAGAACTTTAAAGATCAGCTCCTCTCTCTCTCCCTCTCAGGAAAAGGAACTATGTAGCTTCTTGACCCGCCATTTGGAGGATTTTTCCTGGAACTACAAGGAGATGAAAGGAATCCATGCTTCGGTCTGTACCCATCATATCTACATTAAGGAGGACTGTAAACCAGTCAAGCAACCTCAAAGGAGAATGAATCTAGCCCTTAAGGACATTGTTAAAGAAGAAGTGCAAAAATTGTTGGATGCAGGATTCATCTACCCCATCTCGGACAGTGAATGGGTTTCCCCTCTGGTGTTGGTACCCAAGAAAAATAGGAAATGTAGAATCTATGTGGACTATAGAGAACTGAACAAAGCCACTAAGAAAGACCACTTCCCTTTGCCTTTCATAGATCAAGTGTTGCATGGACTAGCAGGAAAGAAGTTTTTCTCTTTCCTAGATGGGTTTAGCGGGTATAATCAGATCCAAATCAGCCCGAAGGACCAAGATAAGACCACCTTCACTTGTCCATGGGGTACCTTTCCCTACCGAGTCCTTCCCTTTGGGCTATGCAATGCCCCTGCCACTTTCCAGAGAGCTGTACTGAGCATCTTTGCCGAGCTGGTTCATGATTCAGTGGAAATCTATATGGATGACTTTACTCCTTACGGGTATAGCTTCCAAGAAGCCTTGTCCAACCTAGGAAAAGTTTTAAGAGAGTGCATCGATATGAACTTGTCCCTCAGCCCTGAAAAATGTCAATTCCTGATGACTGAAGGGACAGTGTTAGGTCATACCATTTCTCACCAAGGATTATAGGTGGATCCTAATAAAATTGCTATCATAAAAAAGGTTCCACCTCCTCAGAAGGTAAGAGATGTTCGGAGTTTCCTAGGCTTAGCAGGATATTATAGAAGATTCATTAAAGACTTTAGTCAGCTAGCCTCAACATTGTTTGGCCTTTTAGCAAAAGATGTTGAGTTTAAATGGACTAACGACTGTTAGAGGGCTCTGAACGAGTTGAAGGATAAGTTGGTGTCTGCCCTAATTTTGAGAGGCCCAAACTGGGCCCTACCTTTCCACATCCAGACTGATGCGTCGAACAAAGCCATAGGGGCAGCCTTAGGACAAGTTGAAGAAAAAATTCCATATGCCATATACTTTGTCAGCAAAAACTTATCCAAGGCAGAAATGGATTATACTGTAACTGAGAAAGAGTTCCTGGCAGTGGTCCATTCCCTAAACAAGTTCCAACACTACATCACTGGCTATCAAACATTTGTACATACTGACCATGTTGCAATTAGATATTTAATGAATAAGCCTGATGTGAATGCTCGTATTATTAGATGGTTAATTTTGTTGCAACAGTTTGATTTGACTATCATTGACAAACCAGGTAAAGAAAATGTTGTTGCTGACTTCTTGTCTAGATTGGATTTGCCTACAGATGAAGAAGGAATAGTGAATGACCAGATGCTAGATGAACATCTATTTGCTATCTCAGTACTCTCTCCATGGTTTGCTGATATAGCAAACTACCTGGTCTCAGCACAATTCCCTCTACATCTATCCTCAAAGGAGAAGAGCAGAATCATGAGGAAGAGTGTCTCATTCATTTGGATCAGGGGCAACCTATTCAAACTTGGCCCCGATCAGATCTTAAGGCATTGTGTAAGGGAGGAGGAAGTCTTTGAAATCCTCCTAACCTATCACGATGGGCCTTGTGGAGGACATTTTGCAGCCAAGAGGATTGCCTTCAAAATTCTACGGGTAGGGTACTATTGGCCCACTCTTCATCAAGATGTCACAAGACATATCAACCAATGTGACCAATGCCAGAGGATGGGGAAAATGACTCCAAGGGACGAAATGCCTCTCCAACCTCAAGTGACTCTTGAGCCATTTGAGAAGTGGGGTATGGATTTTGTGGGTCCTATCAACCCTCCTTCAAGGCAAAGGTCTTACATCATTGTGTGCACTGATTATCTGACAAAATGGGCAGAAAACAAGGCAATCAAAGCAACGACAGAAGAAAAGGTGGCTGAGCTTTTAAGAGAAAACATCTTCTACAAATTTGGCTACCTAGGAGAGTTAGTCACCGATCAAGGAAGTTAGTTCACCTCCAACTTAATCGAAGACTTGCTCGCTCATCACAAGATCAAGCATAGGACTTCCACCCCATATCATCCTCAAGCAAATGGGCAAATGGAAGTCACCGATAGAGCATTAGAAGGGATTTTGACTAAGGTGGTGAGCAGTAGGAGGAAGAATTGGGCAGATTGCCTGGTTGAGGCCACTTGAGCCTACAACATCACTTGGAAGGCCACAACCAGTTTCACACCTTATGAGCTGGTCTATGGGAAGAGAGCTTTGCTGTCAATCAAGTTTGAGTATAGCACATTGAGGATGGAAGCTCAGCTGGACCTAGATCTCTGCCATGCTCAACAAGAAAGGTTATTGCAGCTGAATGGGTTAGATGAACACCGAATGCAAGCCCTCCTCCACTCAGAAGTGGTTCAACTTTAGAGGAAGATATGGCATGACCGACACCTTAATGACAAACAATTCCAGCTGGGAGATTGGGCGCTACTGTATGATTCCAGACATAAGGATTTCAAAGGGAAGTTGAGGACAAGATGGCTGGGACCATATGTAGTGGAGAAGTGTAATGACAATGGTTCCATCCTTATCCGAACCATTGATGAAGAAGAAATTCCCATGCTTGTCAATGGGCATCGACTAAAGATCTACAGGAAACCTATTTCGAGGCAAGAGTTCATCGAAACTGTGGAAAAATCATTGTTGGTCATAGAGAAGGGTTATGCCTCTGTTTTGGCCACACCCTGAGCATCATCATAAATAAATAAACAAAAATAAAATAAAGTAAAATAAAATAAATATCCTTGGGTGAAAACCTCTCTGAGGCGCCCAAGGCAGGTGGTAGGGGTGAAAACCTCATTGAGGTGCCCCTGTTGTCTCTCTGAAAATAAAGAATTGGAATAAAAAGATCCTTGGGTGAAAACCTCTCTGAGGTGCCCAAGGAAGATAGTAGGGGTGAAAACCTCATTGAGGCACCCCTGCCGTCTCTTTAAAAAAAAAAAAAAAAACAGAGAGAAAAAAAGAGACAAAAGGAAAAGAGAAAAAAACAAGCAAAAAAAAGAAGGAAGAAACAGAGAAAAAAACAAGTTTAATCCCTGGAAATTGTTGCAGGTTACAGGAACACAATGCAAAAAGGAGGCCTCCCAACACAAGGAAAAGGGTCCCTACCAAGCTACCAACCATCATCACATACACTCCCTCCATGAACACTCATTTTTTCCAAGGTTCGGACACAATCTGGTTGTGGTTCAACCTTCTACAGGAAGCTATAGGACTTTCTATAGGAAGTTCTGTCTTTCTACAGGAAACATCCTGTAGAGCCTGTGGGCAGGCCAAAATCGATTATGGAGAGGGATGTGAAGCTCGAAGTCTATTGAGGAGGCATGCAACCACTCTTTTCTTCCATCCTCCACTTGTTTCACCTCCTTTCATCACCATTGCCACCATGTGGTTGAATATACCTTCACAGTCATAACAGAACCCTATTTTCTCAGATAAAAATTTGTTTTTCGAGTGGAAAATAAGGCATGCAGAGGCTCGCACACTTTACCTATCAAGGTGACCTCAGGACCCTCCATCCGTGAATGCGACTTTTGTTATTTCAGCATGCACCCTAGGAGGAGAAACAGCTACAGGATGTCCTACAGGAATCCTGTAGCAACTGATCCGGCTAGCGCACATACCATGGAGACACCAACGGCTCGCATCAAACGAAGCCAGTGCATGCAGCATTCACCACCAGAAAGTCGGGTCTCAAGGTCTAGTAACCAGCAGCAGTCAATGGAAGTGGAGCTCCAGCACCCGTGCACGAAGTAGCAGCAAGCAGATCTAGCATTCCTTGTCCTTAAACCTGAAAAAACCACGTCCACGGCTGCACAGATAAGTGCCTAACCTTATTTCGTCAAATTACATAAGCTATACTCTGAAATTTGCTTGACTGTGATAATGGGTGGATTGAACAAGTCTAGTAGCCATTCAACTGGCCACCCACAGCTAGTCAGACGGCCTCGTAGGATCCGAATGGGCTTGGTTATGCCGAAAGGACGGGCAATTGACATGTGGGAAGTGTCCAGTGAGGGAGAATCGGCAGTATGACAGAAATGGCGGCGGTGAATGCAGAGGGAAGGATTCGACGGCTAGGGACATGCCGAGGAATGATGGCTATGACGTCGACCAACGGATCGGCTGGAACAACTCACCCTCGCACCATGAATTCCAGAGCAATTCAAAATCGGCCGGTCGAATAACTCATGGTAAACTGCTGTCATTTGCACTTGCAACCGTTTTGCAGCCGAGTATGCGTCCTCCTCCTTTGCAAGTTGTTAACCCGAGCTTCTCGGTATGTTCCAATGTCCTTCTATCACTTAGACTCGTCCAGAACCACCGTAACGTCCTCCAGAAGCCGGGAACAATTTCTTCAAGAAGCTGCGCTACAGGAAACCCAACATACAAAGGAGCTTGGACTGTTCACGTTGAGGGTGGAAATTCTCAGTGAGGTAGGCCTGAACATACCTTACCCATGCAAAATAGTTCAAAAGGTGGTGAATTCGACATGCTGAGGGGGTAGAGAAAATGTAAATGCAAGTCTGTCTGTAAATCCAAAAGCCATTTCCTTATCGTTGCATGAAATTGTCTTCATGGTTTGCATGCAAAATTTTCTCCACGAGTCTTGAGTAAATCCCTCCTGTAAAAAAATTGAGACACTGTCAAGGCTAACCGGTGGAAAAACTATGAATTTTATATGACTGTGTGTATATTGGAGACGTAGCTCTACGCTCTATTTAGAGAAATCCCGAGTCCTCCTTCTATACACGAGCAGTCAAGTTTCAAAACAGGGGAATTGATACGAAGAGGTCTGCAGATACCGTTTTCAACGGTCTGAGAAGGAAACACACCGAGATTTCCCTTTCTGCTCAGAGCGCAAGAAAAAGCAGAGTCTTTTTCACCATGCTAGGAGGGTTTATCAAAAAGGAACCCTTCGACTCCAAGAAATTACGGAAAACCCCTGAGGTGGTGGAATTATTTTCCCGTGCACACTGGATGACATTCTGTGACAAGCTTTAAGGTTATGATGATGGAATTACAAAAGAATTCCTAAGGTCCCTGAAGCCGAAGTCAAAGACACTAGCCACTATCAACTTTAGAGGATTGACCCTCAGACTCCCCCCATAGCTCATTAGGAGAGTCACTGATCTACCAATGAGGGTACCCTGGGATAAGGAGGAGAGAAAATTGGGTAAAAAAGCTAAAACAGAGTTCTTCTTGCCAGAGGAACAATTTTCAGAGGACAAGAATGGAGTTCAAAGAACCAGCCTACACCCATTCTGGAGTGAAGTCAGCCTCCAAATTATGAAGTATATTATGTGTGAGGGGCAATTTAGCATCATGTATGGCTATCATTTTCGATTGCTAACAAAACTCAGGCACCAAATGGACTTACCCTTAGAACAAAAATTGAGCATTCCCTACTTCCTCCTGCAATCCATGATTGAGTGTGCCACAAAGCTGAGGGAGGGGACACTAGACCAACTAGCCCATCACGGGCTTATCAAGCTCCTCATGGAAGATGCACTCCACACTTACACTGTCCCTCTCTCCTGGGAAGTTTTTCGAAATATGTCTAAGGATGATGACATCCGAATTTTGGTCGAGGAGCTCACTTCCTCCAACAGTAAGGAGAAGAAGCACACTCAGGCAGAAAAGGAATCTAAAGGACAAGAAACCCCAGGCAAACCACCAAAGAAAGAACAGAAAGAAAAACAAGAAAAAGGCCAAGCTGCTAAGGCCAAGACAGTGGGTGGTAAAATTACACCAACACCTAGGGAGAAAAGACTACAGAGCAGGGTAGAAAGGACTGAGCAAGTTCAAGTAACTGAAGGCACACCTAAGGCAGCCACAGTCAAGCCAAAGGAAAAAGCACCCTCAACCAAGCAGGCTAAAACAGTGCCATCTAGTTCTACAGGAAGCCAGAAGGCCACTTCTACAGGAAGTCTAAAAATTGCTTCTACAGGAAGCCAGAAAACGGCCACTACAGGACTTTCTATAGGAAGTCTAAAGAAAGGACATCAAAAGGAGAAATCGGCTGAGATTCTAGCTAGGGAGGTAACAACTATGCTGGCCACCCTAAGCACATCTCCCAAGCAGAAAGAAAAGCGAAAGAGGGAGACTCCTCTATATTTTAAGGCAAGGAGGAGTGTGAGGATTAAGACTGCCAGACCCCAGCCTCCATCAAAAGAGCCAATCACAATTGTGGATACCCCTACCACACAAAAGGATAGGTCCCCCTCCAAGGCATCCATCACTTATGAGTGGGGGAGCCCGAAAACATCCACATGGAAGGAAAGGATGGAGAAATTGAACTCAGAGGCCTCTCTACAGGATGTCGAGGCTGTTCTACAGGAAACTTTGGCTAGGCTGAAGAGACTGAACAGATGGAGGAAAGAGCATCCAAGTCATCACAGGAGGAGGAGAAGACCGATATCATCATGGAACCAAGCCCCCAGCCCAGCCTGGGCTCTTATTATAACTTTTTAGAGGTCGGCAAAATTATTCCTCAAAAATTCACAGTGCCACTGTTTCTAGCACTAGAGGAAGAAAGAGTACGAACCCACACTTGGATGAAGATTGCTAAATCCAAGGGGGTAGAAGATATAGGACCTCTAGAGGAAAAGATCAAGGAGACCCAAAGAGAATTGGCAAGAGTACGACATGTGGAAAGCTCCCAATAGGCCAAGTTAAGAGAAGTGAATGAGCTTCTTAGACAACAACTACAACTACAAGGACAGAGGAAAGAAGAGGACACAGCAACCAAGGAAACCACAACAAAACCTCAAGGAAAAGAAGGAATGCAAGATGATCTGGAGGAATTAAACCGGCAACTGCAGGAAAGGGAATTGCAAGCAGGCATAGAGATACAATCTCTAAAATAGCAGATGCAAGAAAAGGAGGCACAACTGGCCTGCATGGCTAGTTGGGCAATGGAAGCTCTGCAATGTAGGCAGCTGACCAAATCCTATGGCCTATACCTCAGAGATCAGTGGCTACAATTCCAAATCAACACATTGGCACATAGGGGTATCTCCCAAATCCAAAACCCCCAGCAATTCATGGATTTATGTAACAGCAGTTCATCAGAAGATAAGGCTAATCTATCAGAGTTTTACCTTCATAATTTGGCCCTTCCAAACATAACCTCATTGGACTCCAACACAACACTAGGGGACATGCAGCTGATGGCAATGACCTCATGGTTAAACCACGAAGAAAAGAGAGCGGAAGAGGTCATAAATGTGATGGACCAAGAACTACACGAACCACTGTTGATTAGAGCAGAGGCAAGGGACCCCATAGCATTGATATCCACTCACCAACACCTAGCAACCAACTCTCAGGATCTATTAGAGTACATGGATTGGCAGGCATAGGCCATAGCACACTTTGAGGATATGGAGCGATTATTAGGGGACAATTATGTTCATGCTTGCACCCGTAGGGGGAACACATTGTCCCACAGCCTCAAATCAGGGAATATCACACTCCAACTAGAATGAGGGAGGCCTTGGCACGAGTGCCTCTCTACAAAAAGTCTATGCAAAACCTCCAAGCCAGATGGATAGGCCTCAAGTTAAGTCCACCTTTGCTTTTGGGATTGTTAGAAGGAGGAATAGAAGAAGAAGAGCATAAACAGTGGGAAGAGGTGGAAAGGAAGGCCAGATTCCATGATAGTGAGGAGGATACTACTTCATAAGCCTGGGAGGTGAGGGAGGCGATCAAAGAAATTAAGGATGAGGAGCTAGACTAGTTTCTCAGAGGATGAGCAACCCTTTTAGCAGGGGGGTGATGATGAGCCCCAAATTGGGTAACTTATTGGGCTCATTTGGCCTAATTATCCTTGTTTAGTCCTTGTTCAATCCTTCATTTTTCATAGCTTATGAATTATTTTTCAGTATGTTTATGTCATTTGTATGAATAAGGGTAGTCACTCTTCCTAGCTGGCTAACACGTGCTTATTTCAGGTTTTTTGACACATCTTGGAGAAAAACCAAGCAATCATGGGCTAGAAGACATCCAAGCTTGAGGTGAGGATTCGTAGGGGGGTTTTCTATGACATTAAATATCCCTTCCTCGGGATATTCACCCCCAACTCCAAGCTCAAAAGGCCACCAAAACCGGATCTTGAAGGCAGCCAAACAGATTTTGGAAAGGGACTGTCTACTCACAGTTTGGACAGCCAAGTCCCCCAGATTTAGGAGGCCAACTAGGGCCCTCGTGGTGTATAAATGTTAAGGCCTCAGCCTTCATAAGGGACTTTTGAAACCATTGCATATTTTTCACTACAGTGCTATTAGCTTTAGCTTGTTCTCTTGTAGCCATTTTGGCATAACTCTTGACTTATGACTATTTTTTGATAATGAGAAGCAGTTTGATTTTATATCAAATCTGAGTTTTCTATAGGAGCCATAGCTCTCAGGGTTGGGCCCAACCTGAGAGCCTAGGGCTTCCTTTTTGTACTATTATCTTTCCTTTATGCATCGTTGTTTTCCTTTTATGCATTTGAATCGTATTTCTATTAGGCAGATTTAGTTGTGTTGATTAAATAGGTCACTGTATACGAATAGAATTGCTTCAGATGTTTAAAATAGATAGGTAGGATAATAACAGGAAAAAGCTCCAGAAAAGGGTCAACAACACTTTTGGTTTCACCTCTCCCTTATTGGATCAGGGGCTGGAATTGAAGTAACCGTGTTGTCCCAACAAAAACACTAGTTTGTTTTACCATGCAATCCTTAGTGTATTGTTTACATTTGTAGAAGTTCGTTATGTGTTTAGATCTCTGAAAATTTTCATTGCATAGTTGATATACATGGTTCTCTTTCGAATAAAGCTGTTGTTCATTCATTTTATTGTCAGTTAGATTAGATTAGCTAGGACCTTGATTATTTACAAGACTTTGTGGATCCAGTTGAATGTACACCGTGCAGGGCATCTCTACCACTCTTTCATCCACCTGAGCTTCATCAGAGCCATCTGTTCCATCACCTAGCTAGGTTCCTCATCTCACATCTGTCCTTTTGCCCACGTAACCCTACCTTTTTATGCAATCGTTGTTTCAGCCTTCTTTGAGCCAAATCAGCCTCCTACGCCTTCTCACCACTCCATCCACCAGTCCCTGGGTCACTCTAGGCCCCTATCCTACCTCCATATCCATTCATGCACCTCCCCTCACTCACCCATCCTTTAAAATCCAATTCTTAAACATCCTGTAGAAATTTCTGAACATCCTGTAGAAATTCCTGAACATCCTATAGAACCCCTGCAGACTTCCTGTAGAAGCTCACAAATGAGTTTTCTTGATAGCCAAACTTTGTGAAACTCTCTGGAAGGGTGTTAGGGACTCCTTAGACCCTCTCTGAACCTTCCCAACCTTTTCCAAGCATTTCTCTCCCTTGATCCACCCCTGCA
>APFE031759220.1:66991-98706 GCA_000404065.3 Pinus taeda | reverse complement strand
TTAATCAAAAATACAAAAAGATGTTTTCTTAGGACAGAGGTAGTCTAGACACATGTATTTTACCTTCATAGAAGTAATGGCATCTCTTTTAGTAGTTTGCATTCTCATATTTGCATCAGTAGGACTAGCTGGTAAAATTAGGGTTTGCTAGGGTTTGCACTTTCCTTCAGTTTTTCAATCTCTTTTCGCAAATAGATTAGCTTCCTTCGAGTTAGCTTTCATCCATCAATTAAAAAGATTCTTCTAAGAGCTCATAGAAGTTGGCTTAATCCCCAAGCAGAATTGTTCCAGCTGACCAAGTGACAGCTCCGGCAAGAGCTAGTACTTGTGCATACATCACCGTCACTTCCAAGTTTGTTACGAACTACCGGGTTGATAAACGTAAAGAAGGGAGTCCCCAGAGTTGCAGCATTATTGCTGCAATACTAGAGCCCACCAATAGTTCCTTGATGGCAACCTAAAATGAGTTCCATGTGGGTTCAACTGAAAATAGTGAGGTCGTACTTTCATCCTTCTTCTCGCAGTAGGTTTCCCACCAGTCCTTGATGGTGGGGACAGTTTTGAGAAGAGCGAAAGTAATCTTTTCCTGTCCAGAAAAATCATAAACAAAAAATACCCTTCTAGCAAATTTAACCATTTATCTACAACATCTACATCTATCTGACCCTCAAATATGGGAATGTCAAAGTTAACTTGTGCCTTAAAGGGTGTGGCGCTTCTAGAGTAGCTGCTGGAACTAAATGTGTCACCCCTAGGTAGCCACTGAAGGATCTGGGAAAAGTTGTCCATCATCGCTTTCCTTTATCACTTGGGACCTCTTCAAGCAAGATTTTGATAGGATCTCCTGCCCCTTCGTCTTTCTTTTCATCCGCCATGGGAGGCCGTCAAGATTTATGATGTTGGTCTTGCAAAGGTTCAACTAGTTCAAGCCCTAACTCCTTATATACTGACCTTGTTGGGGACATGCAAGGAAAAATAGAGAAATAGAACACCGCTCTAATACCATTGATCCAAATTTAAACAAGAATGAAATAAAGTACATAAATAAACATAAATATGGAGATACAACAGAAATAATACTTCATTTCATTAATGGAGAATACTGAAATAGGCTTACAAACAGAAATGGAAATAGACTAGCTTAGACGATGGTACCTTATCTCTGAGAAGAGATGTCGCGGATACATGCCTCTTAACTACCTTACAATGAGGCTCAAGGGCCTTTTTATTATTGAACAATAAGAGAAAACCCTAAACAACCAAAACCCTAACTCGAGGAGATGCAAAACCAAGACTTTATGGGCACCGTTGGGGTGAGTTGGACAACCGACTTCCCGGGGTCACGACTTGGTCATATTATCTTCGTTTGACATGTAGGATAACCCATTTGAAAGATTTGTCTAAGGACTACGATGGAAGAGGTGATTTGAAAGAGAAATTCATTCGTACATTTCCAAAAAAATGTCGTTTAGGGGCTCAAAACGGCTCTAGAAGTTTAAGACCCAAAAGACTGCTAAAATTGTAAACTTTGCTACAATTAAGGAAACTGAAAAACTGAAAGAAGTAATGGTGGGTGTCCAAGTGGAATTGGTGGGTGGCCACTAATATCCACCTATATCAAATTGTCACAAAATCCTAATTTGGATCTTTATTTCATTATTGTGATCATATTTTCTACACTAAATAACCTTACACTCAAATTGTATTTAAGAAACCCTAGAGCATACCTATACTGTAAAAAATCATGTCAATGCTAGATAGAAAGAAACATAAGTGGGGATTCATTGTTAGTTTTGAACCCCAAGGCCTCACCTTGATCATTTCAGACTAAACAATTAGAGTTTCCTTTGAGCAAGTTAGATGCATTAGGTTTCGTGAAAAAATCTAGGGATACAATGTACAACTCACTAAGGAGTTTTCTATGAATTTCACTAGGTTGGAGGTTAAGATTGGAGAGCTCACCTTTGCAGTTTTATATGTCACTATATCTGCTACAACAGATATTCCCTTTTAAGGAGAGAAATGGTTCAAGAGCATGCCTCTTGACATTGCCAACTATAAATATTTTTTGAAGCCTCACTACAGAGATAAAGGTATGGAGCCATTGCCTTTAGGGATTATTTACTTTAGCCCCACACCAAGATTTTACAAGAAATTAAAAGATACTTTACATGTGAGGATAGGTTTGAGAGAATCTGTTAGTACTATTTTTGAATTTTGATGCACTTTATAGGGAAGAGCCCCTTGAATATTCCCTTATATCTATTCATTAGTCTTAGAAAGATGGCAGAAAAGTGTATGGAAAATATATGCAAGTGGAACATAATCTTTTCCACTTCTCTTTAGCTAAATTGTTGGTGTTGGAGGAACTAAATAAGAGAAATCAATCATGGCAGACATTTATAAATTCTTCAAAGTTAGCAGGTTACTTACCAACCATTTATTTGAGCAAGAAAGAGACACCATCATCGTGGTTAAAGATATAAAATCACCATCTAGAAGTTCTGTGAAAAGGCCCTAAGTTTCAGTTCATTCATCAAAAAAGAAGAAAGGTAGGAAGTTGAATTTGTCTCCTAAAGCAGTGAATGTCTTCAAGAAGCCTCTCACTAAATTTGTTGCAAATAATTTCCCCTTAGAGTAGATATTTGAAGCCTTGGAAACCATACTAGAATAAGATGTTCCTGTTGAGAAAGACAAAGAAATTACATAACTACAAGAGAACCTAAAGAAGGAATGCATGGTTATTGCATAGTTGCATTAGGATAACAAGGAACTTAAGAAGGTTTCTCTAGAAAGGAAAGTTATGCTTAATGAAGAAGAACTAGTGAAAAAGGATATGCCATCTGTCACCAAATACAAAGGTAAGGAGAAGATACTAGGAGATGACATTCAAGAGGTACAAGATCCAACAACTAGAGTCACTAGATCTTCAACTAGAAAATTATGGATACATGAAGATAAGGTAGTACAAGAGGAAAAGAAGACAAACATAGATGAGTGCAAGCATACTTTTAATAGGTTAAGGATGCAATTAAAGAAGGCTCATAGTGAGATTTTTGAGCTCAAGGAGAAGGATGAAATGAATATGAAAAATATGAGTGATCTTTTGGAAATGTATCAACCAGCAATGGAAGATGCTAAATATATGTTGAGGAGGTCTCTCCCACTACATAGGCAGCTAAAAAATGTATGCTGAAAAATCTTACAATGAGGAGGGAGTTGAGGGTTGTCAAGCAGCAATTGAAGGAGATATAGGAGAAAGACAGAGGTAATTTGGATTTGTTGGTTGAAGCAACCAAAGTTTAAGTGTTGGAAAAAGTAAAACCAAGAAGCTTTGATTTTCGGTTTTTTAACTAAGTCTGCCTGCTAAATGGGGTTGAGGTTATATTTTGTGTGAAGTCTTTCTTGCAAGCAAAGTTAATCATAGTTCACAAGTGACCTTCCAAGAGAAGTAGCTAACACCACAATTTTGTATCCTAGCCAAGAAATAGGGTTAGGGATTTGATGTAAAGATGAAAGTTTTGGTGAATAGGCACTTAAATGGGGTTTGAAGCATTATCAACATCAAGTCAACATCATCAGAAATATGTGTCTTTCTTAGAGATCAAAGCAACAATGAAAACCATGAAGAACAGGTCGTGTTGCGCTTTCTCACTGCTGTTGTGTTTTTGTTGTGGGTGTAGTTTTGAGAGTTGAGAGCTTCCAGGTGGTTTTTGGTTACCTTTGGGTTCCTTCGTTCATCTTACAGGAATTACAAAGAGCTAACATAGTGACATCGCTACTTAGGAATGAGAATTGAAATCTTCCCTAGAAAAAATAGGCAATTGGAGATAAATCTGGTTCCTAAGGGTGACAGTGAACAAGAGACTGATAGGTTGAATATTTTTCCCAAATGTTAGTGATTTTAAAAAACAATGTAAACTTTGAAACGAGAACTATAAACTCAAAACAGGAACTCTAGCCAAAAAACTCAAAAAAACATGAAAAATAGTGCTAAAAACAAAAAATGTGTATATTGGAAGGATAGTTTTTTTTTAGGGTCAATTTTCAACATTTTTAAAAAAGGGCAGTAAAATCAAATTTTTTTGTGCCAAAAACAGTGGTTTCTGAGGAAGAAAACACACTAATGTTTTTGGTAGAATAACATTTTTCTTTCCTAGGTATAATTTCAACATTTTTTAGTAATGAAGATAAATATAAAATAATGGGATCTCAAACACATTAAAATTCTATTAGTTTTCATCCATGTTGTTAAACATATAATAACATGACACTAAAGATTGCTAAAATTCTAATTTTTTTCAACCATGACATTAAAGTTACAAAACAAATTGGAAAATTTTCAACCATAAAATTAAAAGACCATGAGACTATAAACAAATTACATGACTAAACTAATCAAAAAGTCATTACTTGTAGATTGAATGAACAATACATTATATATCTAAGTTATTGTTGCATTGTAGATATTCTAAACAAAAAAATCATCACAATTAAAACATATAATCCAAAAAACATAAAAATGATTCATAAATTCATTTAACACCATATGGAAATCAAAATCTGTATTTCAAGATACGATGCAAACATTAGTTATATAAACTATTGTAGACAATTATTCAAAATCAATCATGTTTTCTTGCACACCATCAGAATGAATGACTGGATGCAGATGAAGATGTTGTATATTCTTCTCTTTCATCAACTAGTGCCCCTTTTGATTCCACATGCATGCCCACCATTTCAAGTTTCAAAATTCTTCTAGATCAGTCATTGGTTTTAGCAAGCTCCCATCTCAAGATTGTTCCTTCTAGTATCAACCTCTTCAGAATCTCTATCGTCTTAAAGCGAAGAGTTCCTCTCTTCGTTAAATTGATGTCATAAACAAGTATGTCAACATCATCCAATTTTAAGAGGTATCTACGGAAAAAATTTATATTTGTACCCTTTTGTTTTCCCTTTCCACCAAGTATTTTATCAACTACCATCTTTGGCTTATACACCATTGAATGGGTGTGTATTTGTGGCATACCAATGTACTTCAACACCTACAACATCTTCATTTTCTATAATGACATTTATAACCTTAGCAAGATAGAATGGATAGCCATTGGAATCTCCATCTCATAGCACTACGATCATGCAACACTCCTTAATATCCTATACTAAACCATTGTAAAGGGCTTCCACGGCTTCACATTGTGCACGTGATCTTCTAGAACAAATATACATTTCTCTTTCCTTTTCTTGTGAAGAATTAATAATACCTTGAGATTGTTGTTGTTCAACAATGTTTCTTTTGTCATGTTCATTTGACACATTTTGTGGCCAAATGAATGGATTTCTCAATGGTATATCTCCTTTTGTTGTTATTGAAATGATATCACTTTGATTATTGAAAAAAGACTCCCACTAAACTGAATCAGCAATATCAAAGTGCTCATATGTATATCTAATACATTTTTTAATTTCCTTTAGGAAATCAGAATAATTTATATCTCTATTCTACCTGCGTGAATTATGAACTTCAGCAACTAACTATAATAACAATATATTTGATGAAAATGTTGGATAATCTGGAATGAAATTCAAAAATGCCAAACCTGATGACAGTGCCCATTTTGCAGTAGTTGAATACTTCTTGCCCCATATTATTGTTCTCCCATCAATTTTTTGATACGAAATTGATGTTGGAAGCTAATGTCATTAAGTTGTTCAATGCATTTCTCCTCACCTTGCGATCCCAGAATAAACCTTCGCATGTCAACAGTTTCTTCAAACACATCAAAAGTAGGCTCTAGCATGTATGATTTCTTAATACATTCAATTAATGATGGAAATCTCCTAACTTCCTTCCTCCTCAATGTGACTAAAAAATGACTGAACATCTAATCAATATGGTCATGAGTGCACCCAACAAGAAGGAAACCAACCTTTACCTTCTAAAAATTTCTCAATTCAACAAGCATGCTTAGATATCCAAAAATAATCTGATTTTTGTTTTCACAACAACTATTGTCCAATTGTAGATACAAAACTTCAGGAAGATTACCATACCAATGGGAAAGCACATCATGAATTATGGTTATTGTCATATTTTAATCATTATGAATATTTGGAGCTGTGAAGTATACCCTTGGTAACCTTTTCCCATTGAATACCATACAACCTACCAAGTGATACTGAATAAAAGTTTCCTCCTGTAAATTTTTGGGTGTGTGAACAAAATGTGGTGGAAGTGTTTTCTTCAGGCCCATACCATCAATTATCAAACCCAAATATTTATTTGGAAAATTATAACACTTTTTTCAATTCTTGTACAACTTTTTCCTTTCACTTGTTTTTCGTTCACGATGCTCTTGAAGTGCCTTGACAATGGAATCTACACAACATAAAAGAAAGTCATTAAGAAATATGTTTTCGTAGTTGATGACTATACAATTTTAAAACTTAAGGTTATGAATGCTTACCTCTTTATGACCCTTCACATTTATCCCTTTTTTATTTAAGAGAAGCACATGTATTGTAAATCCCTATCCTTGTCTTCTTAGGAATATGGATATTGTTGAATTCTTTCTTTCATATCTTCACAAAATATTGATATTTAATAAATCAACCATGTCCCTCAACACCTTTTGCATATTCTTTGTATAAGTTGTATATTTCTCGTCTTGAGAAATTATCTAGAATATGTATTGTCTCTCTATTTGGCATACACTCTCCATGCTTTGAAAATAAATCTTTCATCCCTAACATTGCAGTATTTGATAATGGCCCAAACTATCGTTTACGACATACTTCTGAATAAAATGTGGGATCATTTTCCAAATTTTCTTGGATTCTTGACAAACAAAAATTACCCATTGAATGAAAATTTTTGAAAGCCTTTCTATAGATAAATAAAGACCAAATATGATAACCATAACCTGACAATGTAGATTGCATGCACCCCACTAAATATGAATCTTCCATGCTTTTATTCATTGACAAATATCTCTTCCTTTTCTATAATGCAAAATTGAAATCCATATGTTTCAAGCAATCCTTTTGACACCAATCAATTGAAATGAGAGCACTGATAGAACTTCTTCTCATCATATATTCTTCTCCAACCCTTGTATAACTAGAACATCTTGGATTGATACGAAAAGGTTTTCTACTACTCCTCGATACAATATTTCTTGGCAACATCTCCATCATTGGATCATCATTTATATAAGCATTTTCATCATCATTATGAGGAATGTTATCATCACTATGATCATCTGTTCTTTTGAGACATTGACTTGGAGGATATTCTTCATCTTGCCCTTCTTTAGCTCTACCCTGATAGTCCATAGAATTGGTACTAAATGGAAAATTTGACTCGATGTTTATTGGATATTCGTCATCATGTCCATTGTCATTGTTTCTCTCATAGTCCATAGGATTAGGACTATGTCGAAAATGTAACTCTTTACTTACTAAAAAGTATTCATCCTGCCCTTTGTCATTGTTTCTCTCATAGACCTTAGGATTCTGACTAAGTGCTTCATCCTATCCTTTATCACTACTGCTCTCATAATCCTTAAGATTAGGACTAGGTGGAAAAAGTGACTCTTGGTTTATTGGAAATTCTTCATCCTGGACTTCATCACTATTGCTCTCATAGTCCATGGGATTCAGACTAAGTGAAAACCATGACTCTTTAATTATTTGAAAATCCTCATAATGCTCTTCATCACTGCTACTCTCATAGTCCATAGGATGAGGACGAAGTTGACACCGTGACACTCTATTCATTTGAAATGATTCATCATGTTCTTCATCACTACTGCTCTCATAGTCCATAGGATTAGGACTAAGTGGACACTGTGACACTCTATTCATTTGAAAATTTTCATCATGTTCTTCATCATTGTTGCACTCATAGTCCATAGGATTAGGATTAAGTGGACACTATGACACTCTATTCATTTGAAATTCTTCATCATGCTCTTCGTCATTGTTGCTCTCATAGCCCATAGGATTAGGACTAAGTGGACACCGTGACACTCTATTCATTTGAAATTATTCATCATTCTCTTAATCATTTCTACTCTCATATTCCATAGGATTAGGACTAAGTTTAAACCACAACTCTTTACTTATTTGAAACTCTTCATGATGCTCTTCATCACTGCTACTCTCGTAGTGCATGGGATTAGGACTAAGTGGAAACCATGACTCTTTATTTATTTGAACTTATTCATCTTGTATTCCATCATTGTTGCTCTCATATTCCTTATAATTGGGACTAAGTAGACGGTTTGATTCTTTATTCATAGTGGAAGAATTTTTGTTATATTCATCAATATGAATAGAGTTGTTAGGCGATGAAGATGTTGATGCTTCACAAAGAGAAACTTCACTATCAAAAGAATCCATGCCTTTCAAATAGAAGAGGTTGAATGATACAAATTAACTCTCTCCTAATGATAATATATAGCTTAAAGAATGAAATTTTCCCTCCAAAGTTTCCCTCCAAAAATTTTCTCCGAAAATTTCCCCTCGAAAAATTTTGTTTCATGTATTTTCCTCCATAATTTTCTTATAAAATTTATTGAAAAATTTTAACTAAAATTTTCTTATGAATTAATCTTTTAAAATAAATTTTAAATTGAAATTGTAAACTAAATCTTTTACCTAAATTAATTTTTACTTAAGACTATATAACGTTTACTAGACAATTGAATGTTTTTTATTTTTTATTTTTATTATATCTTCTATCACACCTTTAAAACAAATTTCTATATCATCATAACACGATTTATATGTTAAAATTTTATATGTAAAAGAATAATGCCACATTCACCATGTGGTAAAACAATTATATAATGTTCGCTTTATCATAATTTACTATATTTCCATAACAAGATTTATATGTTAAAATATTTATAAAAACAAATTAATCCCACATTCACCATGTGGTAAAACAATTTTGTAATGTTCATTTTACCATAGTTCTCTGTATCACCATAACACAATTTACATGTTAAAGTTTCTATAAAAACAAATTAATCCCACATTAACTGTGCAGTAAAACAATTTTGTAATTTCTGCTATATCATAAATTTCATTATCATTATTCCTCACATCACATCAACATTTTTTGAGGTTTGTTAAAAGACTTGGAGCAAATTTGTGGAGCAACTACATTGCTATCAACAAGATATTCAACGGAAGATTATCACTTTTGAAAGGTTAGTTTCCCTTTCATTGTGTGCAAGTTTTAAAATTCAATAGCTTTAATACAATTTAAATTTTTGTTTATAAATTAAAAATTTAGATGGGCTAGATTTACACGACAAACTCATGGCAAGAAGAAGGCCACTACTTCTGTAGTGAGCATTGTGGGCCCGATCATGCTCATCTGTGACACCCACCTCTGTGGCCCAATGGGCTCGTGGGGGAGGGGCAGGAGGGGGCTACATGCAACCCCTCCACCCTACCCCTGTGGTCCAACGGATCACTGGGGGTGGCAGGTTGATTGTGCCCAGCCCCTCCACTCCACCCCCATAGCCCAACGGCCTACTGGGGGTGGAAAACCGATTGCACTCAGCCCTTCTGCCCAACCCCTACCGCCCAATGAGCTGTTGAGGGTGGTGGGTTGATTCTCATGGGCCACTGGGGTGGGGTAGGTGGGATTGTGTGGGGCAACCAGGGTGGCATAGGAGGGGTTGTGTGGGGCCACCGGGGTGGGGAAATAGGGGCTGCGTGTAGCCCCCTCCAAGGGGCTGCTCAAATTCAAGCCTTCACCCCTGGTGACCTATTAGGCCGCAGGGTGGGGCGGGAGGGGGATGCATTTTTTTAATTTCTTTATTTTTTATTTTTTTTAAAGGTTATGTTTTACAAAATTATTTATCATTGATTGTTTTTTTGTTAATTTAAGCTATTATTTTTTTGTAATTTACTAATTTATATATATGCGTATTTTTTTGCAAGAAAATAGCATCAAAGAAGATTTATGTGAATCTTTCTAGACCAAAGATTGCTAAAATTAAAGGTGGATCATTAAAAAGCATTGTTGAACGAACCAAACCTAAGCTAATAACTACAAATCTATCAAGTGTCTCAAACGATAAGAAGACGATTTCATACTGGAAGAAATAAAAAGAAGTGAAGCTTACAGAAAATGTATGGTATGTCAAAGATAGAGAAGGTGAAGTTGTGCTTCTATATCTATATGTTCATATCCCTACCGATAGTGCAATTTATGAGGTGCTGGGAAAGGTCATAGACATGTGTTTAATACCAGACACTGAATTTGTTTATATACTTACAAAACCACTCAAGTCACATGACAAGATTAAATATCAGTTATCATTGTCATTGTATGACAAGACAAAGGAATCTACAAAGTTGTGTAAACAAATCATAAATGATATTGCACAATATATCATAAGTATTGTTATTTATATTTGTGTTTTGCATTATTTTAACTGTCTCATTATATTTTTATAACTTAGTTTTTATTAACATATGATATTTTGTTTGACAAAATTTTATTGAAAATCTTTTAATTATGTTGGGAGGCATTCATTTCATAAAGAAATATATTATGAATGTTGTCAGCAGTTTCTATTCAGGGTCAGAAGAAGATATGGCAAATAAGTAAAAAGTAGTAATTCATGATGCTACAAAACTACATCCAAGGGATCAGAAAAAATATTCCACTCGTGGATAAATCTAGCAAAGGTAGATAGGTTACTTTTGAAGATGAGGAAGTTGAAATTGATGCTGAAGAATATGTTTCCATTACTGAGGGTGAAATTAGAATTGATATTATAAAGGAGAAGAGCCATAAAAGAATAAAAGTAACAATGCCCAAGAATGTCTCTGTTCTAGTTAATGATGAGAATGTTAGGAGGAAGAAAATTAAAGTTGAAAATTCTCAAGTAGTTATTGCCAACAGTGAAGGTCCTGGTAAAAATTCAAAAGAAAGCAAGGAAATGATTACACCAGGAGCTGATTTAGAGGATGGCATTATTAAAACAAAACAAAATGCCATTCGACAAAACTTGACAAAGAGAAACTTAATTGAGGGTGGTCATACATTTTAGCTTAATGTGAGACAAATCTATAAGCCAAGTGAAGGACAATGTAAATATCAAATCAGAAAGCCACACCACCTGCATGTTCACAACTTGGAGACATTGATGAGGTACAATTCATATGCTCATGTGGTTAATTATGTGCTTCTTGTTAATCCAATTCAAGTTCCCAACAAAGAAGCATTTGATAAGTCAAAATGTTTTGAATACAATTATTATGTGCTTGGGGGGAACCATTTTGTAGAAGCTCAAAGGAAATTAATGGAGGAATATCTCAATAACCCACATTTTGAAACAATGAAATGAATCATTTATGTGGGTTTATTAGATACAGAAGAAAATTTATTGGAATAGGATCATAATTTAGATAATGAATATAGGATGTCTACGACTTTCATCCAAAGGGTTAGATTTATTCATAGTGAATTTGAAGAAAAATGTTTTGGGAATAAGATAAATGTTACTATAGAATTTTGAAAGGAATGTTGTATGGAAATAGGCTATCAAATTGAGGAGAAAATCAGTTCAAAAGGTGGCAGAGTAAATACTGATATATTTAGAAGTATTGATAACATTTTCCAGTTGGAATTTAGAATTGGAGAGATATGGGAATTGATTAATGATATTTTTAGCATGTGGGAGAACATTGGCATTAAAAACCAGAAGGTCAAAATGTCTAAACCATTGACATGTAGCAACAGTAAATCAGGTCCTGAAATGAGGCAGTGTCCAGAAGATATGACTAATCACACCTTGGAGAGCATTGCAAGAAGTGAAGGATGAAAAACTTGTGAAAGCAATATTATCTCATTGGAGGAAATGTCTGAGGAATTTCAAAAGTAAGTTTGTTGAATTATTGTTACTTATATCTAGATTATAATATTATTTTAAATATAACATATTGTTCTTGGTAGTATTTGTTATACATGTCATTATATTAAGTTTTCTTACTTTATCTATTCAGTTACAAATTTTACATTAAAATACAAGAACAAATGGCTAAATTGTTGAATGAAGATAGTTGGGCTGATGCTATATGCAACTATCTGGATTCAAGTTCTACATCAACACTACGATATTTTTATGTTGCATTTAAAAAGGATTTATACATTCATTTTTATTCATATGTATATTATTTTTATTTTATAACTTATACATATATTTCTTTATTTGATTAAATATGAGGAAGGATGAAAATGGAGCACCGGATAGTTTCAAAACCTTTATTGAAAAAATCAAGATCCAAAGACTAAAGAAGCAGTGTCATAGGAATGTTGAACTTGATCCAACTCTTACTCATTTCATTTGGAATGGGATTGAAACTATTAAATATCAACTAATACAAGGTGATTATGAAAACATTTCTAAACTCATACATAAAAGGGATTATTCCCTAGTTATTGCAGATATTCCCTATGGTTTCAATATCCCAAACATTGACTATGATAGTGACCCTTATACTTATCAAGATCTTAGTAAATTGGTTGTGGGATTTGTAGAAGTTACATCATCACCTTTATGGATATTTGTGACATTTCATTCAGACACACAATTGGCAATGTTATTGTCAAGCTTCAAGGGGAAAAAAATATCAAGGATGCAACTTACATGGTAAGACATTGAAAATGTATGTTTGATTAATGTTAAAAAATCCATTTATGTACAAGTTAATTCAACTTTTACTATTTCATGTTACAGGAAAAAGTCAAATCTTCTTAACCATGAAGATCAACCATTTATAAATGATTCTGAGTTCATCCATATTGATAGCTGGGCAAAAGATAATAGCTATATGTTTGTGCTTTGAATTGGGTAGATGGAAAGAGTCGTAGCTTAAGTACTAGATTATGATGTTGTCGTGAAAAACTAACATATGAAGACAAAGAAGAAAAAGGAGAGATAGCTAAAATTTATCAAAAACTACAGTCATTGATTAACTATCTTATAGAGATATGTTCAAATGAAGGAGATTAGGTTCTGGATTTATTTTCTGGCTTAGGTAAGTTATATTATATAGAATTGAATTTCAATATCTTCTTTATTAATTTATATGTCATTATACTAATTTACTTCATTATTTATTTTGTACTTGATAATTAGGTACAACACTAGCATGTTGCTTACAAAAAAGGAAGGAATTGCATTGCCATTGAAAAAGATCTAGTACAGTGCAAATTTATTCAGCAAATAATTAATGCTCTTCAATTTCTTCTAGATGCACTGCAAGAAATTGGGTTGAAGAAAGGGGATTTTAGTGAATCACTTGTGGAAAAAAAGGCAAAGGAACCTCAACCACCATTACATGGAATTATTAGAAAGGCGTACATTGGGAGATTTACAGACATAAAAGATCCATTAGAAGAGGAAAATGAGCAAAATGAAGCAGAAAATATTGTGGAAGAAGACAATGATGAAACTCTAAAGGATGAAGATTTTGGATTATGTGAAATTTTTTATTAAATTTAAGTTAAGCTTGGAAATCAAGCTCATTTTTTGTAACTATTCATTAGCTATACTTGTAATGTTTTGACTTTGACATTTTATGAGAAGAATAAGCATTCAATTAATGTTTTTATATTTTCAATATTTGTATTATGTGATTTTCCCTTTAATTTTTATGTGGATCATTATTTTTTGAAAAAAACAGTTATTATTATTATTATTTGACATGAAATTCATAAAAAAAACAAAACAAAACAAAAACAAAAACAAAAACAAAAACAAAACAAAAACAAACAAACAAAAACAAACAAAAAACAACAAACAACAAAAAAACCATTATTTAACCATTTTTGTTAAATTTTTCCTATAAAAATTGTGATTTTGACATGTGATTTCTAGCAAAAAATTATTAAAATGTGTAATATTTTAGTTATATTTATGTTCAAAATGGTTATTTTTATGTCAATCGTTAAAAAGTATTGTTTTTTAGAGACAATTACTTTATGTCAATTAAAAAATTAATTAATGATAAATAAATATGTCGAATATTGAAACTTTAAAATATCGACCTTCTTCTTTAACTATGCAAAAAAATAAAAACCTCACTACAAAAAAAAAACAAGAAAATATGAAGAAGAAGACCACTTCAAAAATTGTTAAATTTAGAAGCTAATTATTCACATTTAATACATTAGAAAATTTAAAGTCAAAAAATAGGTCTTTAAAAAAAAGGGCCTCATGCAAAATCAACACTTTTTAAAATCAACATGCAAATCACTAATATTCTAAAAACTAATGTACATAAAAAAAAAATTGAAGTGTCAAAAACTATGCTAAAAACAAATATGTGTATTCTACATCACCACTTTTCAAAATCGGGTAACGTTTTTTCTACCTCAATGAAATTGGTAACCGTATCAGTTCCTGGTTCAAAGTTTACATTGTTAAAACCAGTTGTAGTAGATTTCCGTAGGAAATTTTTGCTTCAAGAAGAGTACACACTAGGCATCATCCAAACCCTAATCCACCTGAGGTTTTGAACAGTATAGAGAAGTTGTTTATAAGAAAGAAGCCCACAAAAGAACTAGATATCAGTGTCATAAAAATATACTTGTCTCTACCTGAAAATTTTGAATCAGTGGACCGCACTCAATTTGATTTCAAGTTTGATCAAAGACTATTTAGATCTAAATTAGAAAATAGTTGGATAGAGACAATATTTGATTAATCTAAGTTTCAAACCTCTATTCCTTTTTAGAAATTAGGTGTGTTAGAAGTAGATAAGGACATTTGGAAATAATTCCATTAGTTAGAACATCTTGTTAATCAATTGTAGGAAGTTGCTATTAAATCTTCCAAATTACAACATTTTGTTCCAAATGTTTCTACCCCACTGGTCATCTCAATGAGTTCTGCTCCTACTATGTCTTTTGTTGTTAATCATTTGTCCTCATCAGTTGCTCAAAAAATAGTCCCCTTACCTTCCTCATCTACGTTTCAGACCCCAGTAGTCAATACAAGTCATATAGTAATGGTCGCTCATTATTCTCCATTGAATTTAAAAGGCCCACTGCATGATTTTCCACACAACTGTGCTCAGATATTGCATCATTTCGATGGTACATGGGTTATTACAGTACAACATCACCTTGATAAATTGAAGCTTTTATAGACTTGGAAGAGGAAGACCATGAGGATTCTAATTTGATGATTTTTTCACAGATTTTTTCGAGAGAGGTTAAGAAATTGTTTAGAAGTTTTTCGGCTACTAGCATTGTCAATTTCTAGAAACTTAAACAAATTTTTGTTACCAAATGGGAAGTCAAGAAGAACCCTTTGCAAATTTTGGTTGAGTATGATAGTTTGAAGAGAGATCCAAGAGAAAACAATGTAAACTTTGAAACGGGAACTATAAACTCAAAACGGGAACTCTGGCCCAAAAACCCCCAAAAAACATCAAAAACAGTGCTAAAAACGAAAAGTGCGTATACTGAACAATGCTTTTTTTTTTAGGTGCCAATTTTGAACGTGTTTTAAAAATGGTGGTGACTACGAAATTTGCATGCAAAATATAGCTTCAAAATGAAAGTGATGCTACTGGAATAATGTTTTTTTTTTTTAGGGTCAATTTTCAAACTTTTTAAAAAATGCTAATAAAACCAATTTTTTATGTCTCAAACAAAGTTAATTTTTAAGGAAAAAACACATTAATGTTTCTGGTAGAATATCATTTTTCTTTCCTAAGTATAAATTTAACATGTTTTCAACCACACCATGCTAGATACAAAAGAAATTGAAATTTTTTCAACTATAAAATTAAAAAAACATGACATTATGAACAAAGTATATCACTCAATGAAATCAAAAGTCTTTATTTGTATACTGAATAAAGCAGACATTATATCTCTAATTTGATATTGCATTGTAGATATTTAAACAATAAAATTTATCATACTTAAGACATAATCCAACAACATAAAAATGCTTCATAACTTCTCATTTAACAACATATGGAAAACATTAATTTTATTTGAAGATATGATGCATACATCAGTTATATAATCTGTCTTAAACAATTATTCAAAATCACTCATATTTTCTTGAACACCATCACAATTCACATCTTCAGATGAGTGACTGGATGCTGACGAAGATGTTCCATATTCTTCTCTTTCATCAACTAGTGCCCCATCTGAGTCCACATGCATGCCCAACATTCCAGGTTTCAAAAGTCTTCTATATCTACGACTAATTTCAGCAGACTCCCCTGTCAACATTATTCCTTCTGGTAACAACCTTTTCAGAATCTCTATCGTCTTGAAGCGAAGAGTTCCTCTCTTTGTTAAATTGAAGTCATAAACAAGTATGTCAACATCCTCCAATTTTAATATGTCTATGCGGCGGCGATTTATATTTGTACCCTTTCTTTTTCTTTTTCCACCATTTTTTTTGTCAACTACCATCTCTGGCTTATACGCACCACTGAATGGGTGTGTATTTGTGGCATACCAATGTACTTCAACACTTGTAACATCCTCATTTTCTGTAAATACCTTTATAACTTTAGCAACCCAAAATGGATAGCCTTTGGGATCTCCATCTGCTACCACTGCAATCATGCAACCCTCCTTAATATCATGTACTGAACCCCTATAAAGGTCTTCCATGGCTTCATGTTGTGAACGAGATCTTCTGGAACCAATATACATCTCTCTTTCCATTGCCTGTGAAGAATTAATAATACCTTGAGTTTGTTGTTGTTCAACAATGCTTACTTCCTCTTGTTCATTCAACACATTTTGTGGCCAAATAAATGGATTTTTCAAAGGTATATCTTCATTGGTTGTTGTGAAATGATATCACTTTGATTATTGAAAAATGACTTCCACCAAACTGAATCAGCAATGTAAAAGTACTCATATGTATATCTAATACATTTTTTAATTTATTCTAGGCAATCAGAATAATTTATATGTCTATTCTGTTTGTGTGCATTCTGAACTTCACCAATTGATTGTAATAACAATATTTTTGATGCAAATATTGGGCGATCTGGAATGAACTTCAAAAATTGCAAACCTGATGACGGTGCCCATTCTGTAGTAGTTGAAAACTTCTTGCCCCATATTATTGTTTTCCCATCAATTTTTTTTATACGAAATTGATGTTGGAAGCTAATATCATTAAGTTGTTCAATACATTTCCCCTAATACCCTTCACTAATTTTCTAAATTTTTTCAACTGTCATCCCCTCCTGTAAGGAACTCTTTGAATTTTTGCTTTGGGATTATTTGAAAAGGCATAATTTCACCTCCCAAGTCTAAGCCTATCTTTGACGGTGAAAAAAAAAAACTCTATGCCTTAATACCAAAATGCAACATACAAATTCGTATTCTCTCAGGACCGTAAAAGTCACAAAAATTCCCTAAGCCAGTTTAAAGTGATATATCAAAAATCAGTTTGTTTCAAGGAAAAGTCGAGTTTCTAATTAAGGTAGGCTTTGCAATGGTTCACCAGATGTAAAGCGATACGGTTCATCGAATTAAGAAGGGCTCCCCCCGGCCCTCGCCCTTTCCCCGGCCCCCTCTGCCTCCCCCCTCCGCACCGCGCAGGCCCACCCCCGGGCTGCCTCGCCCGCCCGACCGCGATGGGCGATTCGGAATCGACCCGCCGCCGTCGGGCGGCAGAGGCGGCTCGGTCGGTGGCGCTGCGCGCACGGGGCGGGCTGGTACTTCCAATGTTAGTTCAATGAAATCCAGATTTTTCCGAAAATACGCTATTACATTCACTCATATGCACTGGACCTGCTATAAGTCTTCAATTATCCAATTGGACGGGTTTGTGAGGCTGTAGTAATGTGGGTTCTGTACAGTCAGAGTGATACACGGATTCTAAGCCAAATAATTGGCTGCCCAAATCTGAACATCAGCGTTAAAACCAAAGTCCATTTCCCTACCAAACATTTTTTAGAGTCACTGAAACACATCCATACATGGATTGTGATTTACAGAAGTTCTGGTTGGGCAAGTAAACGCCCCACTGAACAAATTTGTCCATTTATACTCCATTCGGTGTTTGAAAGAACAAGGCACGGATTATTCCATTGCCTGAGGCTGGAGTGAAGCTGAGATAGTGCGAGTTTCGATCACACAGAAGAGAAGAGAAGCATAAAAATTGAGTTCATGGCGTGCATCGGTAGCAACAACAAAGGTGTGGTGCTGGTTGGAGTGTTTGCCATTTTTGTGGTGTCTATGGAGATGACAGCGATGCAGGCAAAATCTGTGGGCATAAGTTGTGGAACGGTCACCTCAGATCTGTCTCAGTGTATTGGATATGTGGCGTCCGGTATTGGTAAACCTAACACTAATTGCTGCGGAGGACTGAAGACGTTGGCAGATCTGGCCACCACCACTCCTGCTAGGAGGACAGTGTGCAACTACCTGAAACAAGCCTATTCCCTATTCCCCAACATTAATTCAGCTGCTGTCTCTGCTCTCCCGGCTTCCTACGGTGTTAATCTTCCCTTCACAATTTCCCTTCAGACCGATTGCAACACGTACCTTCGTTCCCTTCTTTTTGAATTTTTGTCTCCTTTGCTATTCCTTCATATTTTATTTGCAAACGATACTGCTATTATGATTTACTTTCCATGTACTCTTTTAGCATTCTCGCCATTTTTTCATACTGAATCTGATTTTCTTTTCATACTGATTATCACTTTGTTTTCGTTGGTTGCAGGATCAAGTGAGAGGGGTATTTCTTGTTATTGCATTGCGTTCCTTGGCCGCTGGAAGCTTACATGCGTGTTACTAAAAATCATTTGTGAAACGTTGTTAACAATCTCCTATTTATCTACCCATGGGTTTCATTGTTATAATAATAGTGATGTTTGTTATGATGTATACAATTATACGCACTGGTGTTGTTGCGTTCATGTGGAGATAAGGGATTTTATGTTTTTCGTTTATACCATATCTTTAGCGATGAATGGGCGGGTCGATTCCGGGAATCGACCCGCCGCCGGTCGGGCGGGCCCCCCGACCGTATAAACGAAAAATAATGATTTTGAAAATCCATGAAGACACACTTGATTGTTTAATTTTCTTGTTGCATTATTTAATTTCTTTAATGTGGGCCGACATTTGTTAAAAAAATATTTCCAACGCTGATTTAAGATCTAAATCTAAGCTTAAGGATGCAGTGCGATTTGTAAGGCCTGGAACTATGAGAACAATCTGGATGAACAGTCAATTCAATCTCGATTCTATTCATTTTTCATTTATGATGCAGACCTGGTTTTCAAATGGTGCAACGAGCATTCTCGTCGAGCGGGTTATTCAAGGAATATTGCAAATCTTCAATGGATTCTCAAGACCCTAAATTCGAGGCCACGTCAAGAATCACAAAGTAATTGTTTCCCCAAAGCATGGCCCACGATTCGAACCGTGTAGACGAACAAAATATTGCGACAACCATTGGTATATTTCGTCATCGCCCGCCCAATTCAACATATTCAATAACGAGACTTTGAACGTGTACGATGTTGTTGAAAAACAGGCTGAAGATATCACCAGGTTTGTCGGCAATGATATCAGCTCTCAACAGTTGCATTCTCTCAGTTTCGACAACCTTCTTTATCATTTTTCTCATGGACTTCTTAGGAATCCATAAAAGCAAGAAAAGTTCTTCAGAAATTAAATACTGTACTCAAAGTCACAATGAAAAATCCATTCATTGGATAAAGCTGCAAATGATGCATCATGTTCTAATGCCCAGTAAGGACACGATGTTTATTTCTTTGAAGATTTGCAATATTCCTTGAATAACCGGCTCGACGAGAATGCTCGTTGCACCATTTGCAAACCAGGTCTGCATCATAAATGAAAAATGAATAGAATCGAGATTGAATTGACTGTTCATCCAGATTGTTCTCATAGTTCCCGGCCTTACAAATCGCGCTGCATCCTTAAGCTTAGATCTTAAATCAGCGTTGGAAATATTTTTTTAACAAATGTCGGCCCACATTAAAGAAATTAAATAATGCAACAAAAAAATTAAACAATCACAATAAGAAGTGTGTCTTCAAGGATTTTCAAAATCATTATTTTTCGTTTATACCATATCTTTAGCGATGAATGGGTGGGTCGATTCCAGGAATCGAACCCGCCGTCGGTCGGGCGGGGCGGCCCGAGTGGCGCGCCCCGCCCGACCGGCGGCGGGTCGATTCCCGGAATCGACCCGCCCATTCATCGCTAAAGATATGGTATAAATGAAAAACATAAAATCCCTTATCTCCACATGAAATGAAGATATGGAATTTCACTGAATTACATTCATTTCTGACTTTATCGGATGCAGTTTTTAATCGTCAATGAACATTTGATTTGGTATTTATTTACATACAACAAATTGTCCTTTTGAATGAATTGTTCACAGATGTAGGACGGAAACAGCCTGTGACAAGATGTCGTGTGCCAGGATATTGTAAGTATTTTCTGTTGGATGGTAAGAATCCCAAAACACGTGTTTCGTTGGATCACGGCAGACTGGGGTCATGCGGGTGCACAGTATTGATGCCTCCAGCAAGCCCGTTCCGCAGCAACCTCTCCTCGCTTCTTCAAAACCTTTCCACACATTAATTTATAAAATGTTCGCAAGCTCCAAACACAATTTCCCTGAAACTTCTTGAAGCATGAAGGGATTAGAAAGAGCTAGAATATTACCATATTTACTGGGATTCTTTATGATGTCAAGCAGCTTATCGTAAATGTCAATATAATCCATTTTAAGACCAAGAAGTGTGGGTTTCAAAGCCTCTAGTAAGGCTGCAGCTTTTTGATTAAATGACATCGCAACACCATTAAATCTATGAACGCACGCGTTACGGAACAAATTGTGCAGAGTAATTTGTGAAGGCAAACATCCAAAAGGAGGAAGACTGATGAGGCTAAATAGTGTGGCACCTTCACTGTAAATACCCTATCACAAAATCATTTGGTATCCACAATTATATCACCGCCACGTTCTCATTAGTAATTTATTTATTCATGGTAATAAAAGAAATCCAAAATTTCAACTCATTATCACAGAGTTTTCTCTAAAAGCTGCTTCTTCATATTGACTCAGAATTGTATAAATCTGTATTCCAAAATAAAAACTATTTACTTTTCAATAATTTTAAAATAATTTAATTAAATTTTAATAAAATTACTCACTTATTTCATCATCAATGGTAAACCAATTCATTCCTTATCAATCTTTCTTAAAAACACTATGATCAAGTAATTATGAATTTTATTAAAATCTATTGCATCAGATCCCTTGAAAAATAACAACATTGCAATTAGGTAATTTTCCTAAAACGATTAAATTAAATCCTTACCAATTTTTATATAAACAAATCAACACATTGCGTATCACCTTTTGTACACACCAATTCATTCCTTTATCAATTTTTTTAAAACAACGATTAAATCAAATTGTTGTCAATATTGATATAAACGGATTAACGCATTGTGTATCACCTTTCGTACAAACCATTTCATTCCTGGTAAAAAAAATTTAAATACACTATGATCAAGTAGTTATCAATTTTATTAAAATCAATTCAATCAAATCCAATTAGGTAATTATCAATTTTCTTTATAACGATTAAATCGAATCCTGTTCAATTTTGTTATAAACAGATCGACCGTACATTGTGTATGACCTTTTGTAAAGTCTTTTTTTTTTTAATCAAATCATTATCGATTTTGATATACACAGATCAACCCATTGTTTATCACCTTTCCTAAAGTCTAAATATAAATATATATTCTTCAACACAAAATATCATAGTTAATGTAAAGTTAATATGATCACCTGGATAAATTTTGAGAGAGAATCGAGAAGATGATCCTGAAACTCTGTAACATTATATTGTGCTCTAGTAATTGGATTGATATAATAAGTATCGGTGAAGTCATCGGTTCCAGTACTTATCACAAACAAGGCTCCTGATATTATCTCGCTGGCATTCTTCTCGCCTACCATATTTAAAAGCTTCTTTCGATAAAGCTTGAAATTTTCCACTTGTTGTCCTAGAGTTAAAACTTTCTGCATGAATTCAAAATTTTGATTGATTATCTCTCCACAACATTTTGATTGATTATGGATTTTATGTTTTTCGTTTATACCATATCTTTAGCGATGAATGCCGCCGGTCAGGCGGGGCGCCACCCCTGGCCACCCCGCCCGACCGGCGCGGGTCGATTCCAGAATCAACGCTGCCATTTATCGCTAAAAGATATGGTATAAACGAAAAATAAATGATTTTGAAAATCCATGATGATGGGCGGGTCGATTCCGGGAATCGACCCGCTGCCGGTCGGGAGGGGCGCCATCCCCGGGCCGCCCTGTAGCGACCTGCGGCTCTGCCCGGGTGTGTGCCCCACCTCCTCGCAAAAATAACCAAGTATCGAGTCACCATCGCATATGAGTGCGTAGAATATGTATGGCTATGGGCATGCGAACGTATTTATATGCGATGGAGGATGAACGATGAATAACCCAAGCTGACATGTAAAACATGGGCGAAGGGGTGTTCATCGATATAATTATAGCGTCGGCCTGAATGAAGAAACGCATAACTGGGAGCATATAAATATGGGCAGGCTGCGATTCATTTGGGGCATCGAACAACGATCAAATCTCTTCGCACAAAGGGGTAGAGCACTCGAAGATAGCGCAGATACCGCAGCAAGTAGATGTGCCCGCCGAGCTGGGCGAAGGACGAGACAGAGTTCGGGTTTTCGGTCGTGCGCTTGGTATTGCACTTAGTCACGGGTTGAGGCGTGGGCAAGGTTGTGCACGGGGTGCGCCTGCTCGCCCGACGGCGGTTCGTGCAGCAGATAAACATATCGGGTGTTGAGTATTGGCGGTGGGTTGTGCACGGGGTGTGCCCGCCCGCCCGACACCGGTTCGTGCAGCAGAGTAAACATATCGGGTGTTGAGTATTGGCGGTGGGTTGTGCACGGGGTGCGCCCGCCCACTCGACACCGGTTCGTGCAGCAGAATAAACATATCAGGTTGTTGGGTATCGGCGGTGGGTCATGCACGGGGTGCGCCCGCCCACCCGACGTCGGAACGACTGTTGTTATTTGGGCGTTAGCGGTGGGTCGTGCCGGGGGTGCGCCCGCCCGCCCGACGCCGGCTCGTGCAAGGGCACATTATATTGGTTCATCGTGTAATTGGCAGTGGGTTCGTGCACGGTGCGCCCACTTGCCCGACGACACAAAGACTTTTTTGTAACTTGGTTTCGGTGGAGTCTTGGTGGACCGCGGTGCGGGTGTGCACAGGCAGTCGCCCTCCCGAATTGTAAACTTTACCATTGTAATAAAAGATGATTATTACTATACTACCGTGTTGATTATTGTTATGTTGGTTTTATTATTAATGATTTTAACACGTTAATGCTATAAATTCATAAAGGTTGCGAATTGTTAAGGTGTAGTCCGTAAAGTTTGTTAATGATGGAACATCTTAATGACTTAAGCGGTGCCGCACCCGCTCAATTAAGAAAAAAAAAAATTGGGGGCGTGACAGGTGGTATCAGAGCAAAGATTGCTCATGATGAAGATGATATGACGAAGCCTGATAGAGCAGGGTTGCTCATGACAGGTGAAGCTGATAAAACTATGGAGAAAGCATGGATGAACAGCCTAGGGTTCATAGACTTGGTGGTTCATGGGAAAACCACTCAAGCTCTTGTGGACACAGGGGCCACCCATAATTTCATGATGACACGGTTGGCTAGAGCTGTTGGGCTGAAAATCCTTCCATCCAACATGGAAGTCAAGGCAATGAACTCCAAGGCCAAGGTGACCGGTTTGGCACACGAAGTGCCGGTACAAGCAGGAGACTGGACGGGTCAGTTGGACTTCACAGTGATGGAGATGAACGACTTCGACGTAATACTTGGACAAGATTTCTTGAAGGGCAACAAGGCTATTGTTGTCCCCTTCTGTGATGAGGTGGTGTTGGTTGGGCAGACACGGGCTTGGACTTTGCCCACACATAGGCAAAGGAGGGAGGTCAATGTGCAGCATGTTTCTGCACTAAGTTTGGAGAGAGCCATGAAGGAATCAGACGTGGAGACATATGCAGTGGTGTTCAAAGGAGTCGACGGTGATGAAGTGGGGACACCTATTTCAGCTGAGATTTCTGAGGTACTTACCGAATATGCAAATTTGATGCCTGATGAGCTTCCTAAGAAGCTTCCACCAAGGCGTGCGGTGGACCACAGCATTGAGCTTGAACCAGGGAAGGAACCCCCGGCTAAAGCACCTTATCGGTTGTCTGGACCTGAGTTGAGGAATTGAAACGACAACTAAAGGAGTTAGCTGATGCAGATTTTATTAGACCTTTAAGGTCCCCATATGGAGCTCCAGTATTATTCTAGCGAAAGAAGGACAACAATGAGCTAAGGATGTGCTGTGACTACCGTGAATTGAACAAGCAGACGGTGAGAAACAGGTATCCTTTGCCATTGGCTGCAGATTGCTTCGACAAGCTTGCGAAGGCCCGAGTGTTTTCCAAGCTAGACTTGAGGCATGGTTACTATCAGGTGCGGATTTCCGAAGTAGACGAGAAGAAGACCGCAATCGTGACAAGGTATGGCAGTTTTGAGTTCCTTGTTATGCCGTTTGGGTTATGCAATGCTCCTGCGACATTTGGTACTTTGATGAATGATGTCCTATGACTGTACTTGGACTCGTTCGTGGTGGTATACCTGGATGATATAGTGGTTTACAGTGATAACATGGAGGATCATAAGAAACACTTGGCGATGGTTTTCAAGGCACTGAGGGAGAATCAGTTGTTCTTGAAAAAGTCCAAGTGTGTGTTTGCTCAGTCAGAGATACCGTTCCTTGGGCACATCGTTGGACAGGGGTACATACGGATGGAGCCGAGCAGGGTAAAGGCTATCGAGGATTGGGTTGAACCGAAGAATTTCCATGATATGAGGGTGTTCTTGGGCATGACCAACTACCAACGGAAGTTCGTAGAAGGTTACTCCAAAGTAACATCGGCACTCACAGACCTACTGAAAAAGGACAAGAAGTGGTGTTGGACAGAGAAATGCCAAAAGGCATTCGATGAGTTGAAGAGAAGGATGGTTACAGCACCGATACTGAAGTTACCTGACTTCGGGAGACCGTTCGAGGTACACACAGATGCTTCAGATTTTGCCATAGGAGGAGTTCTTATGCAGGATGGACATCCAGTGGCCTATGAGAGTCGGAAGTTGCAGGATAGAGAACGGAGGTATCCGGTCCATGAGAAGGAGATGAATGCCATCATCCATTGTCTTCACATATGGAGGCATTACTTGATTGGGAAGCCTTTTGTTGTCAAGACTGACAATGTTGCAGCTAGTTATTTTGCATCACAACCGAAGCTTTCTGCAAAGCAAGCTCGTTGGCAAGACTTCTTGGCAGAGTTCGACATGACTATCGAGTATCGACCGGGTAGGCACAATGCAGTGGCAGATGCCCTTAGCAGAAAGGGACAGCTTGCAGCATTGGAGGAGGAAGAAGACCGGGCAGCAAGGGGTAGAAGTCGAGTTCAGATGTCAGAGGAGATGCAGAATAAGATCAAAGAAAGTGTTGAAACCAATGCTTTGGCGCAAAATATAGTGAAGCAGGTAAAGGAATGGAAGACACGAAGGTTCTTCCTAAGGGAGGGGTTCTTGTTCTTTGGAAACCGACTCTATGTTCCAAAGTCATCCGGACTCAGAAGACACCTTTTGAAGGAATGCCACGATTCTCCGTGGGCAGGTCACCCAGGGCAGCGTCGTTCTTTGGCATTATTGGAGAGAGGGTCCTTTTGGGAGAAGATGAGAGAGGATATGGAGGAGTATGTACATACGTGCATCATTTGTCAGCAGGACAAATCGGATAATCAAAGGCAGGGTGGACTACTACAACCTTTACCGATTCCAGAGAGACCATGGATGAGTGTCTCGATGGACTTCATCACTCAGTTACCACAGGTGCAAGGGTATAATGGGATTATGGTCGTGGTCGATCATTTTTCCAAGTATGCTATCTTTGTTCCTACAAAGATACCTTGTGGAGCTGAGCGGACAGCGGAGTTGTTCTTTAAGAACATAGTGAAGTATTGGGGAATACCACTGAGTATTGTGTCGGATAGAGATCCGCGATTTACAGGGAGATTCTGGACTACATTGTTCAAGTTGGTCAGGACAGAGTTGTTGATGAGTTCGAGTTACCATCCACAGACAGATGGGCAGACCGAGAGGATCAACGCACTGCTGGAGGACTACTTGCGACACTATGTGACAGCTGATCAGAAGAATTGGCCCGAACTCTTGGATGTTGCTCAGTTCAGCTACAACATTCAGAAGAGTTCCGTAACAGGGTATAGTCCATTTGAGTTGGTGAATGGGCAGATGCCGGTTGCACCACATACCGTGGTGACAGGAGGCTTCTTGAGAAGCCCTCATGCGAGGAGGTTCGTGAAGGCTTGGGAAGAGACCTTGGAGTTAGCCCGGTTACACTTGCACGAAGCTGCAAGGAGGATGAAAAAGTATGTTGATCGTGGAAGATGAGAAGTACACTTTGATGTAGGGGATATGGTGTTTCTCAGAATTACCGGGGAGCAGTTTCAGCCGGCCAAGGGGACGACGAACAAACTGACACGGAAGTATGAGGGACCGGTCCGAGTGAAGAAGAGAGTGGGGGAAGCTGCTTACGAGCTGGAGCTTCCACGCCATATGAACATGAAACATCCAGTTTTTCATGTGAGCCAGTTGAAGAGATTTCGACTTGATTCAGACCATTCAGAGAGAGTGGAACCAACGAGAGGACCAGCCGGGATTGTGGACAGGCCAGGACTAGAGTTAGAGAAGATTGTGAGTCTCAGAACTACTGGTGTTGGCTGCCACCGACGACGGGAATTTCTTTGCAGATGGAAGGATGCACCAGAGGAGGAGAGCTGGGAGACGGAGGATTCACTTTGGAGATGGAAGGACAAGATCGCGAAGTATGACAGAAAGTTGAGGAGGAGAGCAGGAATTGTCAGGACGACAATGACTTCGGGTGGGGGAGAATGTAGCGACCTGCGGCTCTTCCCGAGCGAGCACCCCACCTCCTCGAAAAAATAACCAAGTATCGAGTCACCATCGCATATGAGCGCGCGGAATATGTATGGCTATGGGCATGCGAACGTATTTATATGCAATGGAGGATGAACGATGAATAACCCAAGCCGACATGTAAAACATGGGCGAAGGGGTGTTCATCGATATAATTATAGCGTCGGCCTGAATGAAGAAACGCATAGCTGGGAGCATATAAATATGGGCAGGCTGCGATTCATTTGGGGCATCGAAAAATGATCACATCTCTTCGCACAAAGGGGTAGAGCACTCGAAGATAGCGCAGATACCGCAGCAAGTAGATGTGCCCGCTGAGCCGGGCGAAGGACGAGACAGAGTTCGGGTTTTCGGTCGTGCGCTTGGTATCACACTTAGTCACAGGTTGAGGCATGGGCAAGGTTGTGCACAGGGTGTGCCCGCCCGTCTGACACCGGTTCGTGCAGCAGATAAACATATCGGGTGTTGAGTATTGGCGGTGGGTTGTGCACAGGGTGCGCCCGTCCGCCCGACATCGGTTCGTGCAGCAGAGTAAACATATCGGGTGTTGAGTATTGGCGATGGGTTGTGCACGGGGTGCGCCCGCCCGCCCGACACCGGTTCGTGCAGCAGAATAAACATATCAGGTTGTTGGGTATCGGCGGTGGGTCATGCACGGGGTGCGCCCGCCCGCCCGACGTTGGAACGACTGTTGTTATTTGGGCGTTGGCGGTGGGTTGTGCACGTGGTGCGCCCGCCCACCCGACGCCGGCTCGTGCAGGGGCACATTATATTGGTTCATCGTGTGATTGGCAGTGGGTTCGTGCACGGTGCGCCCACCTACCCGACGACACAAGGATTGTTTTGTAACTTGGTTTCGGTGGAGTCTTGGCGGACCATCATGCGGGTGTGCATGGGCGGTCGCCCTCCCGAATTGTAAACTTTACCATTGTAATAAAAGATGATTATTACTATACTACCATGTTGATTATTGTTATGCTGGTTTTATTATTAATGATTTTAACACGTTAATGCTATAAATTCATAAAGGTTGTGAATTGTTAAAGCGTAGTCCGTAAAGTTTGTTAATGATGGAACATCTTAATGACTTAAGCGGTGCTGCACCCGCCCAATTAAGAAAAAAAAAGATTGGGGGCGTGACATGCCCCGCCCGACCGACGGCGGGTCGATTCCCGGAATCGACCCGCCCATTCATCGCTAAAGATATGGTATAAATGAAAAATAATAATTTTGAAAATCCATGAAGACACACTTCTTATTGTGATTTTTTAATTTTCTTGTTGCATTATTTAATTTCTTTAATGTGGGCCGACATTTGTTAAAAAAATATTTCCAACGCTGATTTAAGATCTAAATCTAAGCTTAAGGATGCAGCGCGATTTGTAAGGCCGGGAACTATGAGAACAATCTGGATGAACAGTCAATTCAATCTCGATTCTATTCATTTTTCATTTATGATGCAGACCTGGTTTGCAAATGGTGCAATGAGCATTCTCGTCGAGCGGGTTATTCAAGGAATATTGCAAATCTTTGGGGCTTATGGATTTGTTTGCCGCTTTTATCTCCGACAAAGTTTTGAAACTAGATTTTGATTCTCATAAGCTTTAGAGATATTAAGAAATCAGGTATACTGTAGGCTTTCACGTTTTCTTTGATTTCGAAATTGCAGAAATTTCTTGAAACTTTAGTTATATTTGCATTCATTTTGTTTTGCTGGTTGAAGTTTCAAAATTCTTTAAAGATTATGGGACATTTCTTATTTTAATATAGTCTACTTCATCTGAAGGATCGTGAAGCAGTGACTTCAAATTGTGCTCAACTGGTTGATGACGGTTTGAAGGAATGCTTGAAAATTTAAGGAATACGTTTTTTCTGCATAAATTAAAGATTTTGCTGGAAATTCTGTTATTTCTCCCATTCCTCACAATTTTTTGATTTTATAAGACGGATCGACTAGCGTTCAAGCAATTATTCTTCATTTAATCCTTCTATTTGGTGTTGGGGATTTTTCTAGTAAAATCCCAAAAAAAAACAAACAAACTTGCATACAAAGACAATGCTCTATTTCACCACAGGATTTTTAACACAGCGGAAACATGAAAAAATTCTGAGCACAGAGGACAGAGTTTTGCACTCCAAGGATTTCAATTCATAAAAAGGATTGTTGTTACAGATTATGTTCTTCCTCTCTCACAGAGGGATTCTCGGATAATATTACACTGCTGTGTGTAAATTACACTTAGACATTTTTCACACTGCTGTGTGCTATCTTTTTCATATTCGGAACACCTCATACGCACTGCTGTGCCTCATTCATTTCAATTGCTTACATTTACCAAAGAAAATTACATATATATATGACTACAGAAGAAGTTACTTACATCGCCATACTTCCGTAAAAGAAAAACAGTAAAAGTTAAATGGTCTTACTGGCTTTTACTTGTGCCCATACTCCCGCTGAAATAAAAATAATAAAATTAAAAGTTTCACCAAAACTTACCAACCCACAGTAAATTGCATTTATTGTTTTACTGAGATAAACGGCGGTAAAGAAACTTTTACTTCACGTCAAATTTATTTTGCAGGCCAGTACTTCAACCATTAATTAATTTGACTTTGGAAACTCATTGAGTTCGAGCTTTATCGCATAGCACACATATATGCAAAAGTGTGCACCCATGGTTTCCCCGATTGCGAAATATTGAGGACCCGATAATTTATCAAAAGAAATTAATTCCATTGTCGGGTCCGAGTTATCGGCGATTTCTCATCGCAAATAACAAAAGGAACTTTGTAACTCCCTGCTTCCATTTCGCCGATGCGATATCGGGAATCGCTTATCGCTGAGGTTTGTGTCATCGAACTGCTCACCGCCGAAATGTTCATCGCTGAAGTGTTCCTTGTTGAAGTCGCTCATGCTGCTGCACTGCTGTCCACCCGATGCGAAGTTGAAATTACACTTTCAACACTCCCCTTTAATTTCAACTGTTGGGCATTCAATCATACCCAAACACTTCCTTACAAATTCAAAGCTTTTCTGATCCAATGGCTTTGTCAAGATGTCTGCAACCTGTTCTTGAGTCCTGCAATGTTCTAGGACAATTTCTCCATTGTTCACCAATTCTCTGATGTAGTGAAACCTTGTATCAATGTGTTTCGTTCTCTTAAGAAACACTGAATTCTTTGACAATGCAATAGCTGAGCTATTGTCACAAAAAATCATTGTCGTTTTTGCCTGCTCTTGGCCTAAGCTCCTTAACATCCTTCTTATCCAAACTGCTTGACATGTTGCTGCTGTAGCTGCCACATATTCAGCCTCTACTGTAGACAATGCTACAATGGACTGCTTCTTAGAATCCCATGAAATGGCTCCTGAACCCATATGGAAAACATAACCGGAAGTGCTCTTCCGATCATCAACACTTCCAGCCCAATCACTATTTGTGTATCCAACCAAATCTGAGTGTTCTGAGACATTATATAAAATTCCAAACATTTTGGTACCTTTGACATACCTCAAAATTCTTTTTGCTGCCTGCCAATGTGCCTCCTTTGGCCTCTCCATGAATCTGGAAATTAAACTAACAGCATACATAATGTCAGGCCTAGTTGCTGTTAAATACATAGGGCTGCCTACAATACTTACAAATTAGGATCAAAATCCTTGCTGCTGTCCTCTCTGCTGAGTTTTAATCCCATCACTGTGGGAGTGATCGCTGCCTTACATTCTTCCATATTAAATCTGCTCAATACTTGATCCACATATCTTGCCTGTGAGATAAAAACTCCTTTTTCATTTTGATCTACTTCTATGCCTAAGAAGTATCTCAAGAAACCCATGTCAGTCATTTCAAATTCTTCCTTCATGACTGATTTAAAATTCTTGATGAGCTGATCGTCATTACCTGTAAAAATAACATCATCAACATACAAGACAACAATTAAAATTTACCATCTTTTTCTTTGATGTAGACAGTGGGTTCTCCTTAACACTTGTCGAATTCATTATCCAAAAGATATGAATCTATTCTGCTGTACCATGCTCTTGGCGCTTGCTTCAGCCCATAAAGAGCTTTCTTCAATTTGCACACTTTGTGCTCTTCACCATTCTTCTCATAGCCTAGAGGTTGTTCAACATAAACCTCTTCCTTTAACACTCCATTTAGGAATGCTGACTTCACGTCCATTTGGTAGACTTTTCTTTTGTGCTGCTATGGACAACACTGCTTTCACGGTTTCCATTCTTGCAACCGGTGCAAAAGTCTCCTCATAATCTCTCCCATACTGCTGCTTGTACCCTTTGACAACCAGCCTTGCCTTGTTCCTTTCTATCTTGCCTTCAGCATTGCTCTTGGTCTTGTAAACCCATTTCACTCCAATGACTTCTTTACCTTTTGGTAGCTCAACCAAATCCCATGTTTTGTTTCTCTCTATGGCATTCATCTCCTCATCCATAGCTTCTATCCATTCTTATCTTTAATTGCATCCTCAAAATGAATAGGATCATCAACATGACAAAACAAGGCAAATAAGGAATTCATTCC